>AWOL01S0042836.1:46961-70543 GCA_000715115.1 Nicotiana otophora
ATATATATATATATATATATATACTAGTTTTAGTGTACGTGCGTTGCACGTGTGTGCCGCGTCAATTAATAAATATATTTATATGTAAGAAGAAGAAATTATTAAAAAAATAGAAATGTATATCAAAATAAATTAAATATTTGCTTAAGAAAATAATTTGTAAAAGATGATTAAAATTTTAATTGATTTTAAATTTTACATATTAAGACTTCTAACATGGTTCAAATAATACGTATTTGATAAATAAAAGTGATTTGAAAATCCTAAATAGGTAAATATTAGGAAAATTAACACATGAAATAATTATATGTATGAAACAATTTAATAAAATATAATTTAAACAACCAAGAAAATATTTTTGTATGGAAAGGAAAATAAAAGATCAAAATTGATCTTGCACGATAAAATTTTCCTTGTACGATATAGACACAAACATTTACACGAATATATAATATTTTTTGTCCTTCATTAAAAAGAAACTTACTTTTTACTTTTTAAATTCTCTTGTTTTTACTTAATATATTTTATCATTATTTAGTTGATCTCGAACTCCTAAATATTAGACAATAATAAAAAAAATACTTGATTTTAAAGTCCTAAATATTGGGAAAGTAACTTAAATTACAAATTTGTCCATTGCGAAATTTATTTTTAAAGGGTAAAAAAGACGAATGACATTGTAGATTAGTTCAACTTCTGTACTAATAAATCTGTAATTGTATTGGTTTATCATCATTTATCAATTAATGAGATTTCTGCCATTGACCAATTATTTATTTGGTTGGAGTTACGTTCTTGTTGTTAAAATAAATATTTCATAACATTAACAAATTCACCATCTTTCTACCTATTTAAAGGCTCTTGATATAAATATTCCGTCTGTCTCAAGTTATTTGTTGTATTTCTATTTGATATGCCATTAAAAAAAATTAGTTAGAAGAAATTTGATTATTTTATCCTTATTTATGTCTTTAATATAATCTCTCTTCATTGAACATTTACTTTATTTATGTGCCATCTCCATCTTCAAGAACAATTACTACTAAGGATAAAATGGAAAAAAATTAATTAATTTGGTCTTAAACTTCTAAAATACAAATAATTTGAATTATCTATTTTTAAAAATTACGATAAATAATTTGAGACAGCGGAAATAGAAATTTATTCCCTTATATTAGTCATATGTTGGCTTATTTTAACTCTAATTCCTCGTCTAGCTTTACTTTTAGAATAATTAATAGTACTGGACAAAAAAAATAAATGGACGAATCAATACTTTAAATTAAAAAGTAGTATGGCTTGAACCCAAATCTAATGCTTAGTGGTGAGATATTTAAACTTTGAAATTTGAATTCATAAAATGTATTTTAACATAAAAAATAATTCTTATATTTGATTCCTAAATATTAGGATTTTGAATTATAAAAGAAAAATTCTAGTTGATTTAAATGTCTTAAATATTGAGATTTCCTACTATAATAAATAAAGCTTTAGTTGATTTCAAAATATTAGAAAATTAATAAAATTGACTATTTTATTCAATGTGAGCTCTATTTTCAAAGGTTAAAAAGGCGAACGATATTTCGCTAAGGGCTTTCGTACTTTTAATATAGTATAGATTTAGAAAATTTTACTTATATAATTATAGGTGCCAAAATTATACAACATAATAATCTTTCAACTTGTCATATACCATTAAAGTTTCAGCATAAGATATATTTGGGATAGATGGCTGGCTACTTGTTTTGTTTTTGGCTTTTCACTGTTTTTATTGAATGTTTTTTAGTTTCTTTAAGTTTAGGTTTAGTAATTTCATTTTTTAACATGCATACTCTTTAGCTTCAAATTTATGTTTTTGATTACAAATGCGAAAGCAACTTATATAGTTTCAAAATTCAGAAATTCAAAAACAAAAAAGAGAAATTTTGAAAAAAAGAAAAAGAGAAATCAAAAGGCTAATTACGTCGTCGTTCCTCAAACAAGTATTGGTGATCCTCATGGTGCACCGCGTCACATCTGATTAGTAGAAATTCAAAATGAAGCAAGCAACGGTTCTTTAACTCCCCCTTCACTCCCGCCCCTTCTACTATTCATCCTCAAAACTCCATTCGATTTCTGTTTTCTTCAACTATATTTTCCTCTCTCTCTCTCTTGATTGAGACTTTTCCTAAAGGTTTCCGCTGTGGCGCCGCTTGGTCTAGGCCAAGCGTCGTCGCAAAAGAAAGATGGACTATCCAACGGCCATTGTGCCGTACCATGATCCTTTTGATGATTCTTGTTCTATTGGCCAAATTTCACTTTTTGATGAAAATCCAACCACTGGACTTCCAAAATTGGCATGGAATCAAGAACCCTTTACATTTGATCCAACAATTTTGAAGTCTGATAATGATTTTGGCGTTTATGATCCATTCGATGATCCAATTTTGCTAGACATTCCATATGAATGTAACGATTATTTGGTTGAAAATAGTACTAATACTGAGGCAGGAGTTCAAGATGGGGTGTTTGAAAATAAAAGTCATGACTCAGTTTGGCCAGTGTCATCATCTACATCTATTTGTACTAATAATTGCCAAATCCTAAGAGAAATAACGCATTCTAATGGTGAGTGTCTATACAATTCATTGTTTTACATAAGTAAAGTAATGTAATTTTTTGGTTTTTTTTTTACTAGTTTGGTTTTTTCACAGGCTTGCAAATGTCTAAGCTTAATATTTATGGAACACTGGGAAGGATCAGTCATGCAGTTCTTGAGAAATACACTTCAGATTTTTCTTCTCAAAGCCATGAGTCGCCCCAAATTTTTGAGTACGGAGTTAGTTCTTTTTATACTCTTTTTTGCCCTCTTCTGCTCTAGTTACATTGGGATTAATTTACTCGAATATAATGTACTTTTTTCTATGTTCTGCTCAAACAGTTTTAGCAAGGATAGTACAAGCAGTGTGAAGCAATTTTTAGTTCAATATTTTGAGGCTTGTAAGCTTGAAGGTTACATTTTGCTACAAGATCCACTCTGCGATTTCTATGAAGCATTAGGTGTTGGATCTGATGATGGTGACATTCTTGACATCGATAGCCTACTTCAGTTATCTCCAACAATTTCGCGTTAGTAACTTCTTCTATCACTTCTTTAATCTGAAAAAGCATAAAATAAATTACTATACTTTTTTATTAGCTTAAGTTAACACTGTCAATGAGGCCCTATTTGAATGTGTTTTAAATGATAAATGTTTATCAACAGGTGATTGCCAAATGAACCAGCAAGAGATGAAAAACGAAAGCGAGGCAAATTGCAATGACATGAGACATGAAAAGATTCCCCTTTCTGCACAGGTTTGTACTATGTTACATATGGAGAGCTTATTAATATGCATCTTAAACAGGACTTGATTGTTACTATAGTATTTATGTAGAGATTTTGTCCTCTTATGCATTGTAGTATTTTGCATTCTGATCACATTTTTCTTTAATAGAGCAGAGGGAAAGAACTGGAAAGTTGAGATTGAAAGATTTTGCAGGATATCTCCATCTTCCCATTGAGGTAGCAGCTAAGAAACTGAACATATGTCCTACTGTTATGAAAAAAGTTTGTCGAAGGGATGGCTTGTTAAGATGGCCCTATCGAAAGGTCTCTTTCTTTTAACCTTTCGCCACCACACCTCATTTTTATAGTGCTACGATAATCTGAGTTCACAAAATTTTCATATTGACTTGGAAATGATTGCAGATAAAAAGCATTAAGAGGAAAATATCGAAGAGAGAAAAGAGTTTAAGCTCTAGTGATGTTGAAGAAAGGGCGAGCGCAAAGGCAGAAATAGCAAAGTTGGAAGAGGAACTTGCCAAAATTTTTGAAGCATTTGTTAGCTGATTTCACTAATTATGTTTAAGTAAAATCGCATAGGTTATCTCTTATGAGTTACTGTATTAGTTAAGTTCTACCGATTTTGCTTAGAAGATTAGCTATTCATTAAATCTATACCGTATTTATACTTGAGGCGGATTTAAATGTACAAAATGAGCTCAATTGTGTATATACAGTACATAGAGTTTCACATTTCTTCCTTCCCAGATTATTTTCTATGTTAAAGTTTGTCATGTATCAGGGGAATGGGTGCAGTTTATTTTCTCCGTGTTTCCAATAGTCTTAAAATATAGGCAGACAAGTGATCAATTATTTTCTTAGACTACATTTCATTGGTTGTTCTATGCATGATTTTTGTTTGTACTCATACCAACTCCCTAGCTAGTTAAAGGACAAAAGTTTTGCTTGTTGTATTCTCATTCAATATAGAGAATAATGCCATGTTCTGGAATAATTTCATTCTTGTCTTGAGTGTTGTTTTGTACTATCACTTGGTTGAGTCTTTGCTCACAAGAATAAGTAGAGCCGGCCTGTTCGCTAAGTGACCCTTCGTAAACATCAAAATGGAGGATATTTCTCTAAGCAGTCAATTGAAAACCATAGTACGTTTTCAACGTTCACAACTAGAAATTCCACTCCACCTAGAGATGTCCGTGTTCGAGTTCATTAACTTCTTTTGACAAGAGGTATGATCAGTGTTGGATATATATGATGCTATTGCGGCTAATCAAGAAATACTACTGTTCCGTCTTCAAGAAGAAGAAAAAGAAAAAGAAGATGGCGAATTTTGAGAAAGTAGTTGGTGTAAAGAAAGTGAGGCAAAAAGATCCAGATGGATGGGATGTGACAATGCCACTCCCAGGGGACATAATAGAAGGCATTGGTGAATTAGCTGCTGATGATGATTCATTTGTTCAGGCCAAGGCATGGTCAGAGTTAGCTTTATTTCTTGGTAAAATTGTTGGACATTTCATTTGGTTGAAAGTTAGAAGGGGAGAGAGTAGACTTAAACTCAGGGGATATGTCTTAGTTGAACGCCGTTCCAATCTGCAAAAAAGGTTTGTGGTTAGAGCAGCATCTGATGACAGACATCTTGCTGTTATAGCAGAATTAACTTTGGGACGTTGCACTGAACTACAGGGTACAATTTTTTTTTGTTTGTTTTCCGCTAATTTTTACACTGTCAATGTATATAACTCTTTGCCAGGAACATTGTACATAAAATGTTCAAGAACAGTTTTTTCTTTTTTTTGGATGGTGCAGAAATGAGCAGAAGAATGGTAAATTCGGGCTCACGGGGATATAACCAAATGGGATTACAATATGACTGGAAGATGAAGGTGGGAACCTATCTACCCGATTCTCGTTCCACAGTCGTTAGCTCCATACTTTTCATGCCTTTAACAAGAGAGTATAGAGTAGAAGCCACAATAGTTCGAACCATGGCCTGGTTTTCAGCAGCAGTATCTTCAGGAATCCCCCTTGTATTCGTTAACATTCAAACTGAGCAAATAAGCAATTTGGTATTACTCTCTAACTTTTCTGATAATAAGGTTTGACTTACATATACACTTACAATATAAAGAATTTTTACACTGTTAACCTGTTGTAGCAGGTAACATGCCTTATTCAGGTTACTAACCAGTACCTGTCAATGTAAACTCAATTGATTATACTCTAACTAAAAGTTTCATTATGAACTAATTTTTTTTCCTCTTCATGCTTTTTATGTATAGGAGAGGAGAAACAACATTGGTAACCAATCCGCGCAAGGAGTAAGGCTATGGTATCTACCAGGAATTGAAGAGATTCCACTTGAACTAACACCTGTTCCAGGAGAAACCAGATTCGGAATAGACATTAAACGAACAGATGAAGTAACAGTCATCGCCTTTTCATTTCTGAAAATAGCAAAGTAAATAATGTTACTACGAAATGTTTTAAGTTAAATTACTTAACATGTTCTTTTTTCTGAAATTTCCTTTTAGGGATTTGTCAGTATATTCTCAGTAACAAAGGGGACAGCTGCAGAACGAGCCAGTTTAGTGCATTTATTTGAGCAAGCAAACAAAAGCGAGCAACTTCTTGTGATTTCAAGGCTAGAAGGAAAAAGTCTTTTGCCTTCAACTGTTAGCCCAGAAGGTCTAATATACTGCTGTGATCATAGTGATATTAAGGAAACTCTCAATTTAGCAATGGAAAGAAGTGATAGTATTAGGCTGCATATCATGTCTTGGCCTAATCAAACAACTCAAAATACCACACGGTCGTTTGGTGCTGCAGTTCTTATGCCTCCAAATTGATACCATCAGTAGTTCAACATCATACAACAACACCAACTAAGACTCAATTCCAAGCAAGTTGAGATCCGCTATATGAATGTTAACTGTACATGTCACTCCATTTAAACTTATCTCAGTTAGCAGGTCAACGCCATGTATAGAAATAATGCCCTATCTATCAAAATTTTGTCGACTAATGGAAAGAAGTGAAAGCATTAGGCATATCATGCATCTCTGGCCTAATCAGACAACTCAAAGCACCACATGATTACACTCTTATGCCTCCAAATTGATACTATCGCCAGTTCAAGTCGGACCACGTATAATAATGTCTGTTCAAAAATTTTGTGGACAAATGGTAATAATCAACTTGAACCTGCTTCGTTAGTAATAGCAGTTTTAAGAAGAAGAGGATTTGTAATAAGATGTAAGGATATATTCTCAAAGTTATTTCCAGTTTTAACGATGTACTTTTACAAATTAAATTGCAGAAGCAATAGGGAAACATTCTTGTGCGCAAAAATTACACCCCCCATAAAAAAATTGCTTAGAATTTGCTGCAAAACAAACAGATGAGAATCCACAATAGAATAGTGTCTATAGCAGGTCAATTTAACAAGTCTTGAATTGAAAGTTTGTCTATTATGATCTTGAAGGCAGCATATATGAGTGTTAGTGTCTGAATCCTTTTAAGAGCACTAGTACCCAAGAGTGCTTGCAAAAGGATGAATAGCAGAAAAATATTTCCTTTTTGCAGCCTTTTCTTTTCAGAAGTAACATCCATGCGCAGTTTCTCATTTATATACTGGTTGCTAACTTTCATTCTTTTATCTAGCTAGTCATATACTAAGTAGTATTTAAGATGATGGTATGGCGATCGAACAAATAAGAGATGAAACAGAGTGTCGTCCAGCCAATAACTTCACTTAATCAATTGTTCTATCTTATCTTCAATCTTGTAAATTCTTCATATCCGAAGCACAGGAAGGATCTAACTAGAAAGTCGTCTTGCTGATGCGATAGCAGGACAGGGAAAGAAAATCCATAGACGAGACCAACCGGGATAAGTGTGAGAAGTCGATAGTGTACTCGATGATCGAAGGACCTATCAATTTGCATCAACTTCCTGTAGCTAGTAGGGAAAACTTTAATGTAATTGCGGATCCATTAAAAAAAACTTGGAAAATTGATTCAACTCATTTGAGGTTAAATGTTTAATCGACAGAAATAGATCTGATAAATTTTTGAACAGTTTGAGATACACTCAAGAAAATATTAATCTATGGTGATTTAGCAATCAACCCTAGATTGTTGATAGGAAACGAGAAGAATAGAGAAGAAGAAATGAAATTTGTTAGCCAAGAAGAAGAGAAATGTTCCGGTTACACTATACAAAAAATAATTGCCTCTATTTATAAGCTCAGCTAATTATCAGCTTAGCTAACTAACCTATCTAACTATTTACAATAATGCCACCTTACTTAAGTAACTCCTACTTCCACACTCCCCCTCAAGCAGCCGGCAAGTACAAACACATTAAGTACTCCAGCTTGCCAGTCAATGACTCATGTTGTATTCTGTTATGTCCTTTTGGCAATATGTCTGCTAATTGATCTTTTGAGGCAACATGTTGTGTTCTAACCAATCCCATTTATATCTTCTTCCTGATAAAATGACAATCTATTTCAATATATTTAGTCCTTTCATGATATACTGGATTGGCAGCTATTTGTAATACTGCTTTGTTGTCACAATACAAATTAACTGGCAATGCTACTGCTGCTCCTAATTCCTTTAACAATCCAACCAGCCAAACAGCTTCAGAGACAACACTGGCCATGCTCCTATATTCAACTTCTGCTGAACTTTTTAATATTGTGCTTTGCTTCTTGGATTTCCATGAGACCAATGATTTACCATAATTGACCAAGAAACCAGATACTGATCTTCTTGTGTTAGGACACGATGCCCAGTCTGCATCACAAAACACATAGATTTTGTCTAACTTCTCAATGTTGAACAACACTCCCAGTCCTGGTTCCCTCTTTATGTATCTAGCAACCCTCAAAGCTGCATCCCAATGAGATTTTTTGGGTTGGTGAAGGAATTGGCTAAGTGTTTGAACTGTATATGCTATGTCAGGTCTTGTTAGAATCAAATACAATAGCTTTCTTGTTAATCTTTGTTATTGTCCCTTATCTTCAAGTGCATTATCATCTTCATTGCTTATCATCTTGTCATACTCTGGTACAGTCAGCTTCACATTCACCTCAAGAGGTTTCCAAGCTGGTTTAATATCTCCTATCCCCAACTCAGATATAATCTCTAAGGCATATTTTCTCTGATTCACCAGAATACCTTTGCTTGACCTGCTGAATTCCATTCCAAGAAAAAACTTTAGCTCTCCTAGGTCTTTAATCCTAAAGGCCTTGTGTAGAGAATCTTTTGTTGCCTGTATCATCTGCTGATTATTTCCAGCAATTAGCATATCATCGACATAGACAAGAATCACCACTATATCATTTTGATTCTATTTAATGAATAAGGAATGGTCAAGACTACTTTGCTTGAATCCTGACTATAATAAGGCTTTAGTCAATTTTAAATTCCATTATCTACTAGCCTGCTTTAACCCATATAAGGATTTAATAAGTTTGCAGACTAACTTAGATCTGCCAATTGTCTCCCCCTGACTTGAAAATCCATGTGGCAACTCCATATAAACCTCATCATCTAGGTCTCCCTGCAAAAAAGCATTGTAAACATCCATTTGTTGGATATGCCAATTCTGCATAGCTGCTAATGAAAGGACTGTCCTAACGGTGGCAATCTTAACTACATGAGAGAATGTTTCATTATAGTCAAGGCCTTACTTTTGCTATAGCCTTTGGCCACCAGCCTAGCTTTAAACCTTTTTATTTCTCCATCAGCTTTAAGCTTGACCTTGTATATCTATCTAAAACCCAATGGGAACCTTTCCTGGAGGCAAACACGCCAGCTCCCAAGTTTTATTAGCTTGTAGTGCTGCTATTTCTGCCTGCATTGCTTCTATCTACCTAGCATCCTTACATGCTTCATAAGAGGATGTAGGTTCAGATATTGCTGAGAAGACCCCTAAATAAGCTCTGTAAGAGGAAGATAGCTGATAATATGAAAGATAATTAGCCATAGAATGAGACTTCTTGGCTGGCAAAGGTACTGCATAGTCTGTCAACCACAATGGTTGTTTAGTCACTTGCCCTGATCTCCTCAAAGGTGTTGAAGTATCTGATGAGTAAAGTTCAGGTTCTTCAAAAATCTCATCCTCATTTGTATGTATGGGAGGTGTAATGCTATCTTGAGGAGCATTAGATTCTGCACCAGCATGAGAGGAACTAGGTGAAGCATCATGTTGCTTTTGATGATCAACATGTGAGGCACTAGGAAGATTAGCATCAGTAGGCATAGTATGGGGCTGTATATCTGTTCCTTATAGATCATCATCTACAAAAACTGGGGGTTGCAATGCATCTTCTATAGAAGTAGGAATGTTAGAATCAACATCTGCAAAATGAGAAGGGTGGTTAGGATAAACACCTTACTGGCATGAGGTTGGTGAAACACCCTCCTGACAGGAGGTTGGTAAAACATGTCCTTCAATATCCTTGAAAGGAAACACTCATTCTTTGAAAGTGACACCCATGTTGATAAAGAACTCCTTCTTCTCCAAGTTGTACAAAAGGTATCCTTTAGTAACATTAGAATACCCCATTAGCACTGCCCTAACTGTTCTAGCACTGAATTTATCCTTTCTAGGTAAGACACTAGCATAACACAAACACTTCAAAGTTCTCAGATGAAGAAGGATTGGTCTCTTCCCATGGAACAGTTCATAAGGTAATTTACCTTGTAGCACAACTGAAGGTAATCTATTAATAATATACGCAGCTGCCAAAACACAATGTCCCCAAAATCTCACAGGGATATGCCCCTGAATCTAATAGCCATTGCCACCTCAAGAATGTGTCTATGCTTTCTCTCAGTTATTCCATTCTGTTGAGGAGTATAGACATATGTTCTTTGATGTACTATGCCCAATTCTCTTAATAGAGCAATGAAGTTATGATTCACAAACTCGCCCCCATTATCTGACCTCACTGTCTTTACTATAGCTGAATTGAGTATGTACCATTTTAAAGAAATCTCTTAATACAATGAACACAACACTTTTAAATTTCAACAAGAAAACCCAGGTCACACGAGAATAGTCATCAACTATAGTTAGAAAATACTTATTGCCATCAATAGTAGAAGTGTTATAAGGTCCCCAAATATCCAGATATAATAATTGAAAAGTTTCAGTACTTCTACTGTTGCTAGAATGAAAAGGCAATCTGGTATGCTTAGCTAAAGGACAAACATCACACTTATCTATTACATTTCTACAATTCTCAATAGGCAGTCCAAGAATCTCCTTCATGGCTCCTCCAGAAGCATGTGCGAGCCTTCTATGCCATAAACAAATATCAATTCCTTTCTCTTGTGCATTTAATCATCCACTCAATTCTTCTTGTTCATCTGTAGGTAAGAAGAGGTACAATCCATCTTTCTCTTTACCAATCCCCTTGATCCTCCTACTTGAGAGGTCCTAGAATAGGCAAAAATCAGGAAAAACGGTGACTGAGCAATGAAGGTCTCTAGTTACCTTAGAGACTGACATAAGATTGTACTGGAAATCAGGCACAAACAGCACATTCTTCACTACTTGTCCTTTAGAAATTATGCAATCTCTTATATGTGATACCAAATTCACTTGACCATTAAACATATACGCTTTCCTACAGCTCCAAGAGTCAAGCCTTTTAATATTCTGTAACATGCTTAAGTCTGATATCATATGGTTAGTTTCCCCAGTGTCTATGATCCATTCTTTTCTAGCTGCATTAACCATAATTGATTGTATCATACATGTCATGTTAGCCATTGTGTTTGTGGAACATCTTTGTTTAGCACCATCATAATTTGATTGTACTGATCAACTGTGAACTATGGTGGCCTAGGAATCTCACTCATGTGTCCCTTGTCTATTGTCTCAGTCCTTCCTGCATTAGGCCCTGCACATTAGGATTATAGTTTTTAATATTCATATTGTAAGCAGTATTAGCATTGGCTCCTGGTCCCCTTTTCTTGTACTTGAAATCAGCAGGATACCTTACTATTTTGTAACATGTCTCCTTAGTATGTCCCTTCATCTTGCAGAAATCACAGTGAATATTCCAGTTCTTCTTTGGTCTATGATTCTGCCCTTGAAAACTTCCTTGAAAACTTTCTCATTTTGCAGTCATGAAAGTTGTGGCCTCTGATCCCTTATTCATCACAGACACATTAAAGACAACTCTTTGGCTCTCTCTCTCTCAATGATCATTGCATATGCTTTACTAACATTAGGAGTGGGGTTTGTCATAAGAATCTGACTCCGCGCTTGCTCATAATTCTCGTTAAGTCCCATAAAAAACTGCATCAACTTCTGCCTATGTAATTGTTCAACAAACTCTTTGTCATGACAGGCTGGAATCATACTTTGATACTCATCCCAAAGTTCCTTGATTTTAGTAAAATATGTTGATACACTGTTAGAGCCTTGGTGCAATGTTGCAATCTCCTTATGCAATTGATAAATTCTAGATGCATTCACTTTGTCAAAACGCTCCTTCAAATCTTCCCAAACTCGACATGCATTCTTAGCATACAATACTCCTGTCATTAACTCCTTCGAAACAGAACTCATAATCCATCTCAAAACAGTTGCATTACATCTATCCCATTGGTGACCTAAATCCTCTTCAACATCTCCTCTCTTCAATGTACCGTCAATTAACCCTAGCTTATTTTTACCTAAAAGTTGGATTCTCATTGCACGGCTCCAAATCAAGTAACTGTCGGATCCAGTCAGCTGAATCGATACAATCAGAGCTCCGGTTGTGTCTGACGGGTGTAGATACAGTGCATAATTATGATCGAGATCTGCATTCGCCATTGCCGAAGAAACCGAGATTTTCAGTATAAAATTAACCAGCTCAGTTGAGCAATCTAGCTACTGGATCTGTGGATTTGGCTCACAATCGTGGTCCAATCGCTCTGATACCATATTCATCTATGGTGATTTAGCAATCAACCCTAGATTATTGATAGGAAACGAGAAGAATAGAGAAGAAGAAATGAAATTTGTTATTAGCCAAGAAGAAGAGAAATGTTCCGGTTACACTGTACAAAAAATAATTGCCTCTATTTATAAGCTCAGCTAATTACCAGCTTAGCTAACTAACCTATCTAACTATTTACAATAATGCCACCTTACTTAAGTAACTCCTACTTTCACAGAAAAAACTTCCTTTTTTTTTCTTTTGCCGCCCCTAGCAACAGAAACATATGACATTACAACTTTAGAAGCATGCGCTTTCAAAAGAAGGAGACATATTTTCAGAACCAACATTGACAATTTTCCCTATTTAACCATTATAAATACGATGCAACACATTAACTTTGATATTCATTAATGCAATGGCACTCTTACAATCCCTTCTCCTTCACTTCTCATTTGTTCTCTTCTTGTTGTCAACATCTATAGTCATTGCCATATATAGCTTCCTTCCTTGGCAGCTCATCATCATCAGCATTATGGTTTTATGTACCAGTCTCCTCCTCCTCCTCCCCCCTCTCCCTTTCACTACACATACCCATCCTCGCATCACCATCACAGGCATAAATGCCCACTTCCACCACCTTTATATTTCTATAAATCACCTCCACCGCCATCGCCCGTTTACAAGTACAGGTCACCACCACCTCCATCTTCTGTTTACACCTACAAGTCATCACCACCACCATCACTCATTTATATGTACAAGTCACCACCACCACCTCCTGTTTACAAGTACAAGTCACCACCACCACCACCATCGCCAGCTTACATGCATAAGTCACCTCCACCACCGCCGCCTATTTAAAAGTACAAGTCACCACCACCTCCAACTTATATATACAAGTCACCTCCACCGCGGCCTCTGATTCATAAACCACCACCACTTCCACCTTACTATAATTATGTTTCGCCTCCACCACCACAAAAACATCACCATCATCATCATCACCACCATAAGCCAAAATGGTCACCATATCCGTACATCTATTATAAGTTGCCACCACCGCCACCTAAATATTAACTTGTCTCCGATTTACCGTGTTGTTTCTCCGCCACCTGTTCTGACTTGTTTGTATTGTGGTTTGTAGTGCCACCGAAAAAAAAAGAATCGTGGTGATGTTCCTTTAGGTAGTACGTATTTCTATTGGTGGTTTTTGACAATGTTGTAATCTAAATAAAAAAGACTGTTATGTTTTTGTTTTGTATACACAGTTGTGTTATAGCAAGACTTTGGAGTTGATTGGGTACTTGAATAGTAAGATTATCCTGATTAAACTAAGATAATTATAATCCTTATGCATAACTATGGTCGTTGATGTACTTAATTATGCAACAAAGTTACTCATGTTACCATTACTGTAAATTTGTAGAATTCTCAGCTAATCAGATCGAGCAACATGCAGATTGATCGACTATTATTTCTATCTAGGGCATAGATTTTGTATTGAGGAAAGGAGAGAGAAAGAAGCGGAGAGGAAGAAAGAAGTCGTATGTAGTAAAATGAAAAGTCACTTACAGTAGGTACTTAACAGTGCATTTATAACAAACTTTGCACTCTTAAGTAACCATCCTAACCAACTAGTCCCTTCTAACTTTCTTAATTGCTAAATGACCCCTAACTACTCAAAATATCATTCTTTTACTTCGATACTCCCCCTAAAGCTGGAGAGTGGAAGGCATCTAACACTCTCAGCTTGGATAATAACAGGTGATGATGTGCAGCTCTCAATCCTTTGGTCATCAAATCTGCTAGTTGTTGTTTGGTAGACACATATTCAGTAGTGATTAGTCCTGTCTTGATCCTTTCCCTCACAAAATGGCAATTAATTTCTATATGCTCGGTTCTCTCATGAAGTATGGGATTGGCTACTATTTACAAAGCAACTTTGCTGTCACAGTGTAAGTGTACTGGTTTAATCATAATGTTTCCCAGTTCTTCTAGCAATCCAACCATCCAAACTACCTCTGCAACTGCTGCAACCATGCTCCTATATTCTGCTTATGCTGATTGTTTGTTGCTTCTTGGACTTCCAGGATAGTAGAGAGTCCCCTAGTTTGACAATGTATCCCGTAGTTGATCTTCTAGTATTTGGACAAGCTGCCCAGTCTGAATCACAAAACACTGTCAAATTGTTTGCTTCACATTTCTTCAGCAGTATACCTAAGCCTGGGGATCACTTGATGTACCTCACTACTCTCAAGGCTGCATCTAAGTGTGATTGTTTAGGATTCTTCATAAATTGACTCAACACTTGCACAACAAAGCTTATATTTAGCCTTGTGATGGTCAAATAAAGCAGCTTTCCTATCGACTTTTTGTATTCTCCTGCATCCTCCAATTGCTTATCTTCTGTGTTCCCAATATGGTTGTCATAGTCCACAGTAGTTAGCTTATGATTGAGCTCCATTGGAGTTGCAACTAGCCTGCACCCACTCAAGCCTGCCTCTGAGATGAGCTCCATCGCATATTTCATCTGGTTCAATACAATTCCTCCTTGTGATCTTAGAACCTCTATTCCAAGGAAGTATCTTCCCTAAGTCCTTCATTTTGAAATTGTGATGAAGAGTCTTCTTTACTTATGTAATCATATTGTGAGAGTTCCCAGTGATTAACAAATCATCCACATACACCAAGATGATTACAATGTTTTTGCCACATTTCTTGGTAAAAAGTGAGTGATCATATGAGCTTTAAGAGTAGCCAGCTTACAGTAAAGCATTTGTAAGCTTAATGTTCCATTGCTTCGAGGCTTGTTTCAAGACATAGAGGGATTTCAACTATCTACACACCTTATACTCCCCCTGTTTGTGAAATCCCAGAGGTAGATCCATATAGACTTCTTCCATGAGGTCACCTTGTAAGAAGGCATTATTGACATCTATTTGAAACAATGGCCAACATTAAGCTTACAAATGCTTTACTGCAAGCTGGCTACTCTCAAAGCTCATATAATGTTCCTTTAGGTAGTACGTATTTCTATTGGTGGTTTTTGACAATGTTGTAATCCAAATAAAAAAGAGTGCTATGTTTTGGTTTTGTACATACAGTTGTGTTGCAGCAAGACTTTGGAGTTGATTGGGTACTTGAATAGTAAGATTATCTAGATAAATTAAACTAAGTTAATTGTTATCCTTATGCATAACTATGGTCGTTGATGTACTTAATTATGCAACAAAGTTACTCATGTTACCATTACCTTCATATATATATATAGAGATATATGCAAAACCTGGCAGTTACCGCTAACATGCCACATTGATGGTTGGTCTAAACAACTCGACTACGTCTTTTATTGATGTTTAATCGATTTGTAGCATGTTACTTAATTACTATTCCATCCATCTTACGAAGCTTAAATAATCTAATTTTCTATATGAATTCAGGCATAGAATCTTTCAGTTTTTCGAAATAAAATTTATATATTTAAAAACTAAATAAAAAGTATTATAAATCATAATAGTTAAGAATTCAAAATATATAATATAAAAATTGCGGTCAAAGAAAAATTTATTTGACTCTCCAAATAGTAACCGTGTCACATAAAATAGGACATAATTACTTGTGTTGTTCAATTTTATGATACTATATATCATCATTCTACCTGTCTTATTCAATTGTTCATAACATTTGTCGGATTTACAAAACTTGTATGTGTTGTTCATTTAGAATTCATGAAACATTGAAAATAAACGGATATACGAAGCAAACATTCTTGAATTCAAATGCTTTTCTAATCGAATTCAAGTGATCCTATATTCCAATTAGTGCATTCTCTGCAGCACATATTTACCAGTTGGGCTTATGTTTGTTCTCTATATTGGACCAAACAAATTAAAATAAGGTCTTATTTATGCTTCAACTTTATTTCTATGTAGACCTCCAACAAAAACAAGAATAAGAAATAGTTGTCCTGAAATTGAGCCATCAAAGGGCATATATTTGATGGGATATATTGGGTGTTCAATGGTCATGTAGAAACAGTCGCCGGAATAAACTACAATATTAATTAAGACCTGACATTTGCCTTTTTCATGACTTAGCAATATCCCTTTGTTCGGTTTAAGCTTGTTAGAGCTTAAAATATAGTGAATGGGAAATGTAGGAAAAAATTAAAATTTTGAATTTTCCTCTTTGACAATGGGACATTGTCCCATATTGAAGGAGGAAAAGAGTTTTGATGGATATATATACAATTACACTTCTTCTAGCTCTTAAAGAGTTGAGAAGAAGGCAAGCCTCGCGTCGTCGCTCGCTCGCTCGGCTTTAGTTGATTAATTTTTTGGACCAAATTTATTTGTTAATATTAAGATTAATGTAATATTAATTTAATCCAAACTTCCCTTTTTTGTAACAGTAAATTATTTTTCCTCCGTTTTTAGTTTCCCGTTAGAATTTAAATCTTGTGGTTTGTATAAATGGCCGTTTTATAAAACAACCATTTTGAGTTGCAGAACTCTTTGGAATTACCCAACGTTTTGGCTATAAATACATGAACTTTCCCTCAGATTTTTCTTATAAAAATTTTGATTTCTCCTTATTCCTTCTGCATGATTTTTTAACAGAAGGAAAGCAGTAAATGTAATTTGCTACTGATCTTTGAGTTCGTTGGTCACTGGGGTTTGAAGTATCGCTACACCACTGAGGGTAATCCGTTCTATCCTGGGAATAAATAATCCTAAACGTCAGGTACTAGGAGGGGCTTATGTTCCTTAAGGAAACACTGTGAATTCAGTGGGCTCATATTAATTTCTGTTCTTCTACATTTCTATTTTTTTCATTCCTACTGATTTTTGAATATATTTTCGAATACAAAATACTAACAATTTTAAGGAACTTAATTTTTATTTTTTGTATTCATCTTATATTCTGTTTGTGGGAGACTAAATCCTAGTGATTTCTACTATCATTTTGGAGACTAAAATTTTCGAATTTCCAACTCCTTGGTTGAGATTAAAGTCCTTGGGACTTTCTACTCAATTATGAGATTAAAATCTTTGTGATTTTTTACTCGTTGTGTATTCGGTTTGAAGATATAAAATCTTCATTGTGGTATTTAATCGGTTTCTGTTAAAGTTTATTCGGTTCGAAGATTTTAAATTCTTCACCGTTAATTAATTTTATTTCTGTTTTGTGACTAACAGAAATGACAGAAACATGAACCCTCGTGGTTGGCTTTACGAGCAATGTTGCTACTTCCAGTCGTTTTGTGCCACCACCGGCTCCGGCGAAAAATCCCGGCAAAATTTTTTGGGGTTGATTTCAAATATTGGCAACAAAAGATGTTTTTCTATTTGACTATTTTGATCTATAGAAGTTCATCTAGAATGACGTTCCAGTTCTGCCAGAATCAACTCTTGAAAATGAACGTTTTATTGTGACTGAGGCATGGAAGCACTCAGATTTCTTATGCAAGAATTACATTCTTAGCGGACTGAAAGATGATCTTTACAACGTCTGTAGTAATGTGAAAATTTCAAAAGAATTATGGGATGCATTGGAAAAGAAGTATAAAACCGAGGATGCCAGTTTGAAGAAGTTTGTTGCAGCCAAGTTTTTGGACTATAAGATGGTAGACGGCAAGCCTGTCATTATCCAAGTTCAAGAGTTGCAAGTTATAATTCATGATCTCCTTGCTGAAGGTATAATCCGATTTAATGCTTCTGTTGAAAGTACTAATTTTGTTACTAATTATGAATTTTTCATTGAAGGTTTGGTCATCAATGAGGCATTTCAAGTTACAACAATGATTGAGAAGTTGCCTCCTTTATGGAGGGACTTTAAGAACTACTTGAAACACAAGCGCAAGGAGATGAAATTCGAAGATCTCATCGTTCGATTGAGGATCATAGAGAACAATAAAGCTGCAGAAAAGAAGATACGTAAAAAATTAATATTTATGGGAGCAAATATTGTTGAGACTCCTCCAACTAATTCGAAAAAGAGGAAGAAAACTTCTGGACCAAAGAACTATCCCGGCAAGATGAAATTCAAGGAAAGCTTCCACAACTGTGAAAAGTTTGGACACAAAGCTGCAGAATATCGTGCTCTAAAGAAAGAGAAGAAAAAGGGTCAAGTAAATATGGTTGAAACAAATAATGATATTGATGACTTGTGCGCTATGTTGTTTGAAGACAACTTAGTGGGAAATTCTAAGGAGTGGTGCATTGATTCTGGAGCCACCTGCCATGTGTGATGACCCAAAAGGTCATCTTATATTTTAGAGCTCGAATCTGCACTCTTAAGCCTTAAAAATCTTATTTTTACCCTCCTAGATTCGCGTGCACAGTCCGGACAGGTTTTCGAAAAGCTTTTATGTTGTAAACTAATAAAAATAAGAATTTTTACCTTAAAAGTAGATTTTAGTTGACTTCGATCAATATTTTTGGTAAATAGACCCGGATCCATCCTTTAAAGGTCCCGGTAGGTTCGTATCGAATTATGGGACCTGGGCGTATGCCCGGAATCAAATTCGGAGGTCCCTAGCTTGAGTTATGAATTTTTGATGAAAATTAAAAGTTTAGAAATTATTTATTTTTAAGAATTGATTGATATTTGGCATTGTTAGTATCGGGTCCGTATTTTGGTTTCAGATCCCGGTATAGGTTCATTATGATATTAAGACATGTCTGTAAAATTTGGTGAGAAATGGAGTTGATTTGACGTGATTCGGACGTCCAGTTGAGGAAATAGAAATTTTAAAGTGTTCTTGAGAATTTCATTTGATTTGGTGCTAAATTTAGAGTTCTAGGTTTTATTTTGGCAAATTGATCGCGCGAGCAGGTCCGTATGATATTTTTAGACTTGCGTGCATGTTTGGTTTGGAGCCCCGAGGGCTCGGGTGCTATTCGGGCTATGCGCGAGTTGAGTTCAAACCTCAACAAGGCTGCTGGTGCACCAAATCTGGTGTGCCCGCACCTGCGAGCCTTTGGTCGCAGGTGCGAGCGAAAGCCCCGCAGATGCGACCCAGGCCTGGACTTCATTTTTCTGCAGATGCGGACTTTTCTCCGCATGAGCGGGACCGCAGAAGCGGAACCCTGTCCGCAGGTGCGGCTCCAGTTGGCCCACTCCTTCTCCGCAGAAGCGAATATTCCGTCCGCACATGCAGATGCGCAGGTGCAACCAAAGCACCGCAGGTGCGAAGGTCGATGGGCAGTGAGCATTTATTTCGGACTCCAGCCATTTTTCTTCTTGTTTTCAAAAGGGTAGGAGGCCTAGGGCGATTTTTTAAAGACATTTTCTTCCCCAAATCATAGGTAAGTATTCCTTAACTCGTTTCTTTCAATCTTTTACTTTATTTTACTAGAATTCAACCTAAAAATCTAGAGTTTCATGGTAGAATTAGGGGTTAGGGTAGAAACTAGGGATTTCGGAAATTTGGGGATTTAGACTTCAATTTGAGGTCGGATTCCAAAACTAATTACATATTCGGGCTCGGGGGTGAATGGGTAAAAGGATTTTGATCTGAACCTTGGGTTTTGACCATGCGGGCCCGGGATCGATTTTTTGACTTTTTGGAGGAAAAGTTAGAAAATTTAATTTATGTAATATAATTGATTCCTTTAGCAATATTTGATATTATTGAGTCATTTTTGAATAGATACGGGTGGTTTGGAGGTGAATTCCTAAGGAAAAGCTGTGATTGAGAATTAAGTGGCTTTCAGAGCGAGGTAAGTGTTGTGTCTAACCCTGACTTGAGGGAATTAGGAACCTTAAATTATTTACTAAGTGAAATTCATGTGAGCGGCGTATATGTGAGATAACGAATACCTATGCGCCGCCAATTTACCTGTTTTTTCATATTTCTCTGTTTTTCTGATATTGTCTCATTCTTATGCCAAATTGTTACGTGTTATACTAGTGTTGTTCAAATTATCGCTCTTATCATGTTTACAGAATTTTCTGGTGATAATTGAGTTTTTATTTCAAAAGTTGAGATTGATATTATGGAACCAAATGTTGAAGTAAGGTTTGTACTTGTTTTTCTTTCTCCCTGTTATTATTTATGCATTGCATTATGGTAAGGGAGAGTGTTAATGCACGAAGGGTGATGTCGTGCATATTGTGAGTGTTAATGCACGAAGGGTGATATCGTACCATATTGTGAGTATTAATGTACGAAGGGTGATGCTGTGGCATATTGTGAGTGTTAATGCACGAAGGGTGATGTCGTACCATATTGTGAGTGTTAATGCACGAAGGGTGATGTCGTACCATATTGTGAGTGTTAATGCACGAATGGTGATACTGTGCCATGATATGAGAGTAAAAGTACGAAGGGTGATGCCGTACCGTTTTAATCTTATGGTGAGATTGAGAGTAAAAGCACGAAGGGTGATGTCGTGTATTTTTCTTTACTGTATTCACTATTCCTGTTAATTCATGGTATATTGACTGCTCCGGTGATCATTCTATTGTAGTTCCTTATCTTGTATTCCCCTCAGTATGTCTCCTCTCCCGACATTTCCTGTTTAGTTCTTCATTCCTGTTATTTGCATATACACTGTTAAATTGTACAGGTTGATTGTAGGTGCCTTGCCTTAGCCTCGTCACTACTTCGTCGAGGTTAGGCTCGACACTTACCAGTACATGGGGTCGGTTGTACTGATGTTGCACTCTGCACTTTCTGTGTAGATTTGGATATCGGCTCAGGTTGATCGAGATTTGCTATTGGTCCGTTGTCCGCAGACTCAAGGTAGATATGTCGGTGTTCACAGACCTTGAAGTCCCCGTCTATCTTTTTATGTCCTAATGTTTTCTTTGATTTAGACAATTGTATTTCTTTCAGACTATTACTTGCAGTAAATTCTAGAATGCTCGTGAATTGTGACTCCAGATCTGGGTAGTAGTAATTAATACAGTTTTATGATATTCCGCACATATTATTTTTGATTTGAGTTAATTATTATTATTTACTTAATCGAAATAAGGAAATAGTTTAATGATTCTCTAATGTTGGCTTGCCTGGCAAGTGAAATGTTAAGCGCCATCACGGTCCCGTCGGTGAGAAATTTTGGGTCGTGACAGTTAGTATCAGAGCTCTAGGTTTCTTAGGTCTCACGATTCACGAGCAAGCTTAGTAGATTCTGGAGGATCGGTACGGAAACGTATGTGCTTATCTTCCAGAGGCTATGAAGTTTAGGAACAAGTTTCACTTCTATTTTTCTCTGTCGTGCGATTTTGCTTTCTCAATACTGATTGAACTCTTCAACTCATATTCTGTCGCAGATGGTGAGAACATGTACCGCTTCCTCGACTGAGCAGCAATGATAGCCTCTAGTGATAGCTCCTACGCGGGGCAGAGGTCGAGGCCGAGGCCGTTCCAGAGGCCGAGGTATGGGTAGGGCTCAGCCTAGGGCCCGGGCAGCAGCCCCAGAAGTGGAGCCTCAGATAGAGATTAACGAGGAGGTTCCAACCCAGACTGTTCCTGTCGGACCAGCTCAGGTTCCGGAGGGGTTCATTGCTACCCCAGTACTTCAGGACGTTTTGGTCCGTTTGGTGAGCCTTATGGAGAGTGTGGCCCAGACTGGCGCATTTCCTATGGCACCAGCAGTCTCTCAGGCTGGAGGAGGAGCCCAGACTCCTACCACTCCCGCTCCGGAGCAGATAGCTCCCCAGTATCAGGCTCCAGCATCTCAGCCAATCGGATTAGTTCAATCGGTTATTGCGACACAGGTTGGAGATCCAGCTATGTCTTTTGAGGCTTTATGGAGATTGGACAGGTTTACCAAGCTCTTTCCTGTTCACTTCAGTGGTGCTCTTTCAGAGGACCCCCAGGAGTATCTTGACAGCTGTCACGAGGTTCTACGGAATATGGGTATAGTGGAGACCAATGGGGTCGATTTTACTGCATTTCAGATGGCTGGTTCCGCCAAAAAATTGTGGAGAGATTACTTGTTGACCAGACCAGCTGGGTCGCCTACTCTTATTTGGGACCAGTTCTCTCAGCTCTTCATAGAGAAGTTTCTGCCTATCACATTGAGAGAGGAGCATCGCCGTCAGTTTGAGCGTCTCCAGCAGAGCGGTATGACTGTTACTCAGTATGAGACCCGTTTTGTGGATTTGGCCCGTCATGCCATTCTTCTGCTTCCCACCGAGAGAGAGAGGGTGAGGAGGTTTATTGATGGACTTATTGAGCCTATCAGATTGCAAATGGCTAAGGAGACTGGGAGTGAGATTTATTTTCAGGCGGCTGCTAATGTCGCCAGACGAGTCGAGATGGTTCTTACTCACGGAGGTCAGGGGTTTGACAAGAGGCCTCGTCATTCCGATGAGTTCAGCGGTGCCTCATCTAGATGCAAAAGTACTTTTGGTAGAGGTCATCCTCCCAGGCCATTTCGTCCCACGGTGCCTTAGGTGGTCGTGGCCCTCCGATGCATTATTCCGACCAGCTAGCCTACAGTGCACCACCAGCTCCTATTAGTGCACCTCCACTCCAGAGTTATCAGGGTGGTTATTCAGGTCGACAGGGTCAATTTCAGGGTCAGCAGTCACAGCAGCCGGGGTTATGTTATACTTGTAGTGATCCGAGGCACATTGCTAGCTTTTTCCCTCGGGCAACGGGCAGCTCACAACATCAGAGTTCTCATGCCATGGTTCCGGCACCAGTTGCTGCACCACCTGCTCAGACAGTCAGAGGTAGGGGTCAGGCAGCCAGAGGTAGGGGCCAGACAGTTAGAGGTAGAGGTCAGGCCGTTAGAGGTGGAGACCAGCTAGCTAGAGGCCATCCCAGGGACGTAGTTGAGGGTGGTGGGGCCCATCCCCGGTGTTATGCTTTTCCAGCCAGGCCTGAGGCTGAGTCATCTGACGTTGTTATCACAGGTACTGTTTCAGTTTGCAGTAGAGATGCTTCAGTTCTATTTGATCTGGGATCTACTTACTCTTATGTGTCTTCCTATTTTGCTTCATATTTGGTTGTGCCCCGTGATTCTTTGAGTGCTCCTATGTATGTGTCCACACCAGTGGGATATGCTATTATTGTAGATCGTGTTTATCGTTCATGTGTGGTCACTATTGGGAGTCTTGAGACTCGTGTAGGTCTTCTACTTCTCGACATGGTTGATTTTGATGTCATACTGGGTATGGATTGGCTGTCACCTTATCATGCTATATTAGATTGTCACACCAACACGGTGACCTAAGCCTTGTAGGGGTTGCCTCGATTAGATTGGAGAGAGAATCTTGGCCATTCTACTAGCAGGGTTATCTCTTATGTGAAGGCTCAGCATATGGTCGAGAAGGGGTGTCTAGCTTATT
>AWOL01S0042840.1:2000-37291 GCA_000715115.1 Nicotiana otophora
TTTTTAGTGATTATATCGAATTGTTTTGGCTAGATTCGAGCCGGACAGGGTTGGATAATCGTGGAAAAGGTCTTCTAGTGGGTTAAATTGGAGCAAGACAAGGTAAGTCTCTTGTCTAATCTTGTGAGGGAGAAATTACCTCATAGGTGATTAAAAATTAAATAATTATTGCTAATTATGGGGGTTACATACGCACGAGGTGACGAGAGTCCGTGCGTAGCTACTATTAATGCTAAAGTCCGGGTAGTTTAGGACTCAAAGCATGCATTAGTTGTGTAAATTATATTATTTGATTAATTAATATTAATTGATATATATGAATATATATTGTGAATTGTTAGATAAAGATATTAAAGGATGAAAACCTCATATACTTGATTCTCTGTTTAAATTATTAATTGTTAAAAGAAATTATTCTTCCTCCCAAATTTATCTCATAATAAATATACTCTCCTTCCGGGGGTACATAATAATGTCTTCCTTTCTTATGGAGAGGGCCGAACGCCTCGGCATGATAGATGCATCTATGAATCGCGCCGCACGTCCCTCGGTAGTGTACACGACACTCTGGATCGGGCCGTACGTCCTCGGCAGAAATCGTGCTTAATAATAATAATTACACGATACTTTAATAATTTATTTCAGCTTGTGAAGCTAATTGATAAATTGGAAAAATCCTTGGAATTTAATGAATTATTATTCTTGCTTCTTAAGGAATTAATTGTTACTACTGTAAATGAGATTTAATTGATAAACTGGATATTATTTGAATTGAAGGAATTTGATTATTTTCACTGATTAAATAAATTATTGTAAGTTTTGTAAATCATGCTGATTTAAATATCCTAGTTTTATTTCAGTTATTACCATTGACTCATAGTGAGTGTCAAAGTCGGCCATCTCGTCTCTACCACTTCAAGATTAGGCTTGATACTTACTGAGTACACGTTGTTTACGTACTCATACTAAACTTTCTGCACTTTTGGTGCAGGATTTGAGACAGGTACTAGTGGAGGACCTATCATCACATATCCACGTCATCCCGAGGCATAGTGGTGAGCTGCCTTTCTGAGCCGTTCTGCAGCTGCCAGTGTCTTTTCCTTATATTTATATTCTGTCTATTTCATTTCAGACAGTATTCGAGGTTTTGTATCATCTACTAGATGCTCATGCACTTGTGACACCAGGTCTTGGCACACACATTGGTAGAGTTTTGGAATTTTTTGGTTTTAAATTTTATCAATGTATGCTTAATTATTAGTTGGCTTGCCTAGCTGTAGTGTTGGGCGCCATCATGATCTACAGGTGAAATTGGGTCGTGATAGTTCTAGATATTTTAAAGAAAATTCTATAAAAAGTCTTAAAAGTATATATAAAAAATATATATTTATATGTCGATTTGGTTCGATTCTTTTTACTCAATACCAAACCAAATCAAATCAGAGCTAATCGGGGGTTTTAATCGATTTGGTTTGACTTTTCGGTTTGGTGCGGATTTCCGGTTCGGTTTGTACACCCCTACTTGTGTGACGATTGAAATTTAGCACTGCATATTGGTTTGCTGATTATATTCTTCACATGAGATCAAGGTTGCATATTGGTTATGCCCAAGGAATTATGGAAAAGTCGATAACCAAACTGATATTTATACCTATTTCTTTTTTGTTTCAACAATATATTGGGAAAATTAGTCCATCGATCTTTACCGTGAGTACGAAATCAACCATTCATTTTCATTCGAATATACTATCTTCAACAAACTAATACTATGTTAGTTAGACTCAAGAGGTACTTAGACAACAATATAAAGTTAAAAAGGAAAATATAGCAATAACAACAACACAAGGAACAAAATTAACCTCATGTAAATGTGTGAGAAGTATCCGGTAGCTCTAATTAGGTATTTCGCTTATTGCGAATAAAAATTATTCATAGCAGAAAAGAAATTATAAAGTGAAAGGCAACAACACATGCAAAATAAGTTGAAGCATGGAACCTTGATACATATAAAGAGAAATATGAGGAAATGGACTATGTACCTACTAAGAAGAGTCCAAAAGTTGAAATTGTTAAAAGAGGGTTTGCGCTGCTAAAGATTACAAACAGGAATGGGCTTTTGGAGGGTTATGCTTATAAAGAGGAGGTTTTATATCAATATATTAGCAAGATGGGAATTCTTAACGAGAATTTAATTTAATTGATTAGATACCTGTAGCCATTTCAAGAATCACTGGAAGGCGTAAATATTATAGATACATTCACCATGGTAAACTTTTAAAATTTGTCCAACATAATTCTTTAAAATTTCAAACGAAGCTTTAATATTCCAAGACAAACTTCTATAATCATATTAAAATACAAAAATTATAGTTAGATACTTCCCCCCACGAAAAGAAGAGAAGAACGCTGCGAAAATCATCTCAATTGGAACTCTAGAACTCAAGATATGCTCAAAATACCAAAAGAACGCGGTCTCTTTTTTTTATACACAGGGATTTTCGCTTTTGCGATAAAAAATCTGCACATGCGCATTTCCAGCTGTCATTTCCGCTTTTGCACACTATTTGATGGTAGTTTATAATTGCGTATTTTAGTCACTTATTGCACTCTAATTAACTACACTTTAATTGTGTTCGAACTTTAATTGTTAGTGTTTTGCACTAATTGCGTGTTTTTTGCCTTGTAGCAGTGATTCTGAGCTATGTAGATATTATGGAGCTAATTCGAGTTATTTGGAGCTTTGAAGTCTGAGTAAAAGCCCAGGGGATTAAGCCGGGATCGTGTTCGGGGGTCGAGGATCAATTCTGGACGTCAAAATTCAAGGAAGAAGCAACTGCTGAAGAAATGCCCTAGTGCAAGGCACTGTGCGACGCATTAGTGTAATTTTATGTCAGAAATTTTCAAAGTTCAGAGACTGAGTTTTTTGGTTTGACAGAAAAAAGTACTAGTGTAACGCACGGGGCGACGCACAGTGCGACGCACGGGACGACGCACAGTGCGACGCATGAAAAGCAATAAGTTTGCAAGTTTTCCTATTTCAGCTAGGAAAGGGAGATTTCGTCTAGGCCCAACTCTACTTTGTATAAATATATGTAAAAATATTATTTTGAGAGACTTTTGACATACTTTAGACCTAGGGAGAGCACAGAGCCGCCGTGGAGGTCGGAATTCGTCAGATTCCATCTTTCTTCCATCAAACTTAGTAATCTTTATTTTTTCTTGATGATTTGTTGTTTTGCTACCATGTCTATGTGGAGCTAAACTTCACGTTCTAGGGTTGTGGTTGTCATGAATATTGAAGTTTATTAATTATATTCCGTTAATTCGAGTTATCATCTTTAGTTATTTCTCTAATTCTGTGCAGAATTGCTTAATTATTTGGCCAGCAGTTGAGTTCTATTTACTATCTATGTTATGCATGGGAAAGTCGTGTTTAGAATAGAGTAGAACAGAGAGAGCTTGTTTCTGAACCCGTGGCTCGGGGAAAGATTTTGCTGTTAGGATAGGAATATACCTAACAGTCTTGCTTAGTTGAATACCGTATTATATTCGTTAATGATAGATTCAACACCATAAGAATATAGGGGTGATATATTATGGACAGACGGATAGTATTGTGGGAACATGCTATTTATATAAATGATCTGGTCAACTAGCAATTATAGATAATTTGGATTAACAGGTGTAATTACGAACTCAATAGGATTGATAAACCGACCACAACCCTAGAATCTATATCTCCCTAGGTTACGTGTTTAAATTTCTCTCTAGTAGTTGTAATAGAAAAATCAAACTCTTGATTATCTTGGACAATTAACTAATTTTAGCTTGCTTAGTTAATGGTTAATCTAAGTCTATGTGGGTTTGACATCTAACTTTCGAATCACTTTATTACTTGACAGCCACGTATACTTGCGTGTACTTGGGGAACCAACAAGTTTTTGGCGCCGTTGTCGGGGACTTAGTTATTGATTGTTTATCTAAGTTAAGCTTTTAATTAATTTCTGTTCAAGTTTTTAATTTTCCTATTTAGTTATTTTTCTAGATTAGACTTTTACTCTTATCTTTATAAGTTTTGTTTATTTTTTTTCTTATTTTAAATATTTTTATTTTTATAACAATTTGATTTTTCTCTTAGTGTGTTCATAGTTCTCTCAACATGATATTTTGGGATGAAATATTCGGAGGTAAGATTATTGATGAAGACACTTGGTTGACGGAAGACTTTTATGCCCCATCCTTTTGGGCTTGTCATGACCTGAAATCTGGGAGGTCTGAATTTGAATATGGGAGTAAGGGTTGGTATTGGGACGGATATTCACGATTAAGGGAATATACGGAACGGCGTTATCTTCTAACAAAATTGGTGAATGATTGGTCAAAGGAGAGAGTTGATCTTGCACAAGAAATTGACAAGTTTGACTAGTCTTTGCACAACTTGGATGCAGATTTGAGTGCGAAGGTTGATGCGTTCAACACCCAACAATTTAATGATGAGTTGTCTGAAGCTGAAAAAAATCTTTTAGACCAAATTGAGGAGCTAAAACGAGAATACCAAGCATTAGACCATATTTTTCTTGAGGATGCCAATACTGAGAAAAGTGTTCTAGAATCATGTGAGGAAGTATATAATATTATATTTGAAGACTCTAGTGTGTGTACATATGAGGATGTAAATAGTGACGCAATTATAGAATTTAGGCGTACTGGTCCTCATTCCATACAATTGTCAACATTATATTTGGATGATGACATGAAAATTGAGTCATTTGAGCCTTTGGAGGAGCGAATGGATGAGGAATGGGGTGCTTACATTCTTGAATTAGTCGTGCAAGAGAGACAGAATTATATGCCTCATCCGAAGGCCAAGAAGTGTAGAATGCGATATTGGTTGCTTGGCCTAATTAAATTTGTCTCACCACCTCGGGAGCATAACAAAAAGCTTGAAGCCAAATTAGGGGCTCAATTCATAAGTTCAAGGTGGAGGCAAAAAGTGGTTCACGTCGCGTGGCGACGTTAAATCAGGTGCTTGTTGGGAGGCAACCTAGTTTTACTACTCTCTTTTATTTTTATTTTTATTGTATTATTTTTGTATTCTCTGTTTTTGTTTTATAGGATTATTAGCATAAGAAGCAAAGCCATTGGAAGAGTACAAAAGCGAGCTAGATGGTGAGAACTAAGTGTGGGGTGCCCACATAAAGGACTATATCTGATGGAAGTCTGAATACCATGTAAGCCGCTGTTGCTTCGGCCTTTGGCCTTTAAGGGAGTTTCTTGTCCACCCTCATTATTGTTTTGTTTTATTTATCCATTGGGGACACTGCACTCCTTTAAGCATGGGGTGGAAGAATTTCTCTAGATGATTAGTAGTAGTGTGTTAGAAAAATGTTAATTTCTTATTTTTGTTTTCGTAGTTGTGTAGTATTTTAGTCGCTCCTAAGAAATATCGAAAAACAAAAACGAAAAAAGTAGAAAAATTTGACTTTTCCCGACGATGGATCTCATTCGACAAGTTTCTTGAGGGATTTAAGTCTAAAGAAAAAGGAAAAAAAGATTTTCTTTGTAGGTAGTGTAGTAATTTTTCCTTGGTTTTTCTTTATGTCGCGGTTCTTTTCCAAGGGTTTTGTTTGAAACGGGTGTAGTTAGTTTTATTTTTGTTAGGAGTAGGAGCAATCTTGCTATGAATTGAATTTAAGCAATATCTCTTGACTTTGTGATGCCGTGAGAATAGTGAGTACTTTGGTTGTGACGCTTAGACTCAGTTTTTGACTCTTGTATAAGTACCTTAAATTGTATGATCTTAACTTTGCTTAACTGCTTTGATTAGAGTGTATTGATGAGTCCAATCTTGAGTGAGTTAGGTGCCATGTGTGTGTGAGGTTTGTGTGTTATTATGTGCATTGCATTTGATGTCTAGAACTTGCCCCGTGTGTTTGCAAAGCGAAATAGTAGTTTTGTTCAGTCTTGGAAGTGATATAGGCGTTTCTTCGTTGAACTAGTTATATGTTTTACCCGCCTAATTATTATGTATCGTAGTTAACCCTTTGAGCCAGTAATCCTATTTCTTTGGCAACCACATTACAAGCCTTACCCATTTATTTGAATTAACCATCTATTTGAACCTTTTCACCTCTCATGAGCACTTGAATTGTAATGAACTTTGTAAAAGTTAAAGTGTGGGGTGGTTGGTTTGGATTTTGAGTGGAACTAATGAAATAAGGAGAAAGGTGCACTATTTTAAAAAAGTAAGAGCCACTTGAATTGAAAAAGAAAGAAAAATAAATTATTGTATTGTTGTGAAAAATATTTCTTGATAGTGGTGACTCTTGATGTAATTGTGCTTAAATAAGTATGGAGTTAATATACATTGATGTGAAGGTGGAGTTATGGTTTGACATAAGTGTGGGGTTTTAAATGTCAAAATATATGTATTAAAGTGCTTAGGGAGGTGTAGTCACTCCTATATCCAAATGTATCCTACACGACCCGCAGCCTACATTACAACCAATTAAAGTCCTACTTGATCCTAGACTGGATGAGCTCGATTAGTAGAGTAGTACACTACGGGCAAGCCTATGGTACATCTTTTGTGGCATATAAATGTTATTTCTGAGAGTGAGTGAATTCTTTCTATCTTGAGTTCCTAATTGTTCTTAAATTTTATTGTGTGTGGAACTACTCTCTTTTGTTATGTGAGGGTACTTGATTCATGAAGGAAAGGTAATGTCATTGACCNTCCTACACGACCCGCAGCCTACATTACAACCAATTAAAGTCCTACTTGATCCTAGACTGGATGAGCTCGATTAGTAGAGTAGTACACTACGGGCAAGCCTATGGTACATCTTTTGTGGCATATAAATGTTATTTCTGAGAGTGAGTGAATTCTTTCTATCTTGAGTTCCTAATTGTTCTTAAATTTTATTGTGTGTGGAACTACTCTCTTTTGTTGTGTGAGGGCACTTGATTTATGAAGGAAAGGTAATTTCATTGACCTCTATGTTAGAGTAAGAGAGTGAGTTGTGAATAATGCATGATACTTGTGAGTCAAATCGTGAGGTGAAGATGTTAGAGTAAGAGAGTAAGGAAAGATTTTATTTAAACCGGGTATAGTTAGTTTTATTTTTGTTAGGAGTAGGAGCCATCTTGCTATGAATTGAATTGGAGAAATATCTCTTGACTTTGTTATGCCTTGAGAATAGTGAATACTTTGGTTGTGACGCTTAGACTCAGTTTTTGACTCTTATATAAATACCTTAAATTGTATGATCTTAACTTTGCTTAACTGCTTTGACTAGAGTATCTTGATGAGTCCAATCTTGAGTGAGTTAGGTGCCATGTGTGTGTGATGTTCGTGTGTTATTCTGTGCATTGCATTTGATATCTAGAACTTGCCCCGTATGTTTGCAAAGTGAAATAGTAGTTTTGTTCAGTCTTGGAAGTGATATAGGCGTTTCTTTGTTGAACCAGTTATATGTTTTACCCGCCTAATTAGTATGTATCGTAGTTAATCCTTTGAGCCTGTAATCCAATTTCTTTGGCAACCACATCACAAGACTTACCCATTTGTTTGAATTAACCATCTATTTGAACTTTTTCACCTCTCATAAGCACTTGAATTGTAATAAACTTTGTAAAAGTTAAAGTGTGGGGTGGTTGGTTTGACTTTTGAGTGGAACTAATGAAATAAGGAGAAAGGTGCACTATTATAAAAAAGTTAGATCCACTTGAATTGAAAAAAGAAAGAAAAACAAATAGTTCTATTGCTGTGAAAAATATTCCTTGATAGTGGTGACTCTTGATGTAATTTTGCTTAAAGAAGTATGAAGTTAATATACATTGATGTGAAGGTGGAGTTATAGTTTGACATAAGTGTGGGGTTTTAAATGTCAAAGTGTATGTGTTAAAGTGCTTAGGGAGGTGTAGTCACTCCTATATCCAAATGTATCCTACCCGACTTGCAGCCTACATTACAACTAATAGTCCTACTTGATCCTAGACTGAATGAGCTCGATTAGTAGAGTAGTATACTACGAGCAAGCCTATGGTGCATCTTTTGTGGTATATGAATATTATTTCTGAGAGTGAGTGAATTCTTTTTATCTTGAGTTCCTAATTGTTCTTAAATTTTATTGTGTGTGGAACTACTCTTTTTTGTTGTGTGAGGGCACTTGATTCATGAAGGAAAGGTAATGTCATTGACCTCTACGTTAGAATAAGAGAGTAAGTTGTGAATAATGCATGGTACTTGTGAGTCAAATCTTAAGGTGAAGATGTTACACTCTTGTGCTTAGTCTATTTTAAAGATTCTTAGTGTGATGAGTTAGGAGGATTGTTTAAAAAGGTCGTGTCTATATAAAGTGTAGTTTGATTGCTCGAGGACAAGCAATGGTTTAAGTGTGGGCTATTGATGGTAGGCTATAATTACGTATTTTAGTCATTTATTGCACTCTAATTCACTATACTTTAATTGTGTTCGAACTTTAATTGTTAGTGTTTTGCACTAATTGCGTGTTTTATGCTTTGTAGGAGTGATTATGAGCTATGTAGATGTTATGGAGCTAATCTGAGTTATTTAGAGCTTTGAAGTCTGAGTAAAAGTTCAAGGGATTAAGCCGGGATCGTGTTCGGGGGTCGAGGATCAATTCTGGATGTCAAAATTCAAAGAAGAAGCAACTGCTGAAGAAATGTACTAGTGCGAGGCACTGTGTGATGCACAGTGCGACGCATTAGTGTAATTTTATTATGTCAGAAATTTTCAAAGTTCAGAGACTGAGTTTTTTGGTCTGACAGGAAGGAAAAAGCACTAATGCGACGCATAGTGCGACGCATGAATTGTTCTTCCAAATCAATCCTGAGTCATTCGAAAAATCGAACTCGACCACACACGCAAGTAATAATACATAACATGAAGGTACTCGAGACCTTAAGCCACCAAACGGGACATTAATTCTCAAAATGACCAGTCGGGTCATTACACTTGATTATTTCGAACCTAACAAGTGGTATAAGAGCGAGGTTCAAGCTAGGTTCATCAAGACGGGTTTAGTTCTAGCCGCATAATATTTGACGGTAATCATATTTTTGGTATGAGAATTTAACCCATAGTGATACTCACGTCGAGATAAACTTTGTGGTGGAGATTTAGAGATGTACCTGTTGAAGGTTATGTCAAAAAGGTGGATCAAGTTTATTTTGTGATAAAATTTAGGCAAATGAGGAGAATTGTTAGGTGTTTGTCCTAATTTATTTTACCATATTTAATTTTTCAATTTCTTGAAGGAATGACAACATATTTATCATAATTGATATTTTCTTTTACGAAAAGAAAAAGGAAAAATGCATAAGTAACCCCCAACCAATAACCAAAGTTTCAACTACACACGTTTTCTTTAATGTATTCCTAGTACTCCCCTAAACTTTTTTTTCCTTAATTATTTAGACCTTATGTGCTGAGCTGGACTCGTACGTGAAAACACCGCCCTCAAGCGCGTAGTAAATAAAAGAAAAAGGCTTTAGCCTATACAAAATTGTCACGTGTGAGTCTCAAAGTTGATTTGGAAGAGCTCTTCTTCAAACACAAAACGCTTTTCTTCCCCATTTTACCAGCCATTTTCAAGACTTTTGAAGCTGGGTTTTGTGTTCAAAGTTTCTTTGGTTTGAAAATATAAGGGAATTTTGTGTAAGTTCCTCCCTTTGATATCATTTTTCTGTTAAGGGGTTTTTTATTTTCTTCCCCAATTTCTATGTATGAAATCTTAGGGTTAGGAATCGCAAATTCCAAGTTGAAAAAATTGTGCATGGACAAAGATGATCTAGTGCTCAATGCTGAAGTGCGATGCAAACATGGTATTTTACTGCAAATGCAAACTTGGTCAGATTGCAATTTCGGAAGACGCTTTTGGTCTTGTCCTTACTATGAGATATGCGTTCATGTTCTAATTTGGTCAATTAATTTATAGAATAATGTTAAATTCAAGTTACTTGAATGGGTCCTTGGTGTATTCTTTAAATATCAGGCCACAAATTGTAAGTTTTTCAGATGGAGAGACAAGAAAAGAGTTGATGAAAGATCAAAGTTTATTCTTCCAAGATTGGTAAACAAAATAAGAGAGTTAGAAGAAAAATATGAGTGTCTTAAGCTGCATTTAGATGAGCTTGAAGATTCAAAAAAGAATGTTGATTCGAAAGAGAAGACTATGAAGGAAAAATAATAGAAGGAACTGGTGTAGAAAATTCATTTGGTGTATTATGATTTGTGTAGTTATTGTGTATGTTGACAGCTTAATCGAAGTTGGCAACTTGACAAAATCAAATGGAGTTGCCATAGTAGCTGGTTGTTGTCGTAATAGAACATTAGTTTGATCGTTGTAATGAAACCTCATTGATGTCAGATAGGCTAAGTTAGATGTGGTTTGGTTGTCTATTTCATTTTGGTATTGTAATAGAACCTCATTTTGGTATTGTATGAAACTTTATTTTGGTGTAGCTCACAATTTGTTTGTTGACAACTCTGTTCTTGTTGCTGTTTGAGAAAATTTTGGCAAAAAAGAAAAAAGAAGTCTCTTGGTAGTAAAATTAGCATACTGCCCACGACTTCACAACATCCAAACCAATCGCATATGTAGAAAATGACTTTGACTCCAAACATAACAAGGAGTTTTTCAGTACCATTTCATACACATAACAAAACATTAGTTTCCAACAGCAAAAATAATGGTACATTTGAATACCAATATTTTACAATTCTAACAACAGTTCAGATAGTAGCTTCATATGAAAATTCCAGCAGTTTGATAAGAACAAAAACACCATTCTAAATAGAACTAAAAATAGTAGGGCCCTATCAACACTATAATTTCGATGGTTCTTAGGGCTGTGAACCAGCAGTCCTTGATTTTTTTCTTCTCACGACCTAAAATCCAACTAGTCGTGATGGCACCAAACCCAACCCGTCAGGTAAGCCAATTAACAACTATCCAATTTAATAAGATTTATTAAGAAAAGAAATGATAATACAACTGCTTTTATTCAAAAATTTTCCAAGGACTGGTAGTACAAATCACGAATTTATAAGATATAGAGTTTACAAAGCTGATTGAAAATAAAATACCATCTATTTGAAATATACATGAATAGATCTGAAATACTAAAGCTACCAAGATCAAGAGGCAGCTATGACTGGAACGCTGGTACATCTTCAGATCCAGCTCCCACCGTACGCAGCTACATCAGCATCCAATATTTGCACGCAAGGTGTAGAAGTGTAGTATGAGTACAACCGACTCATGTACTCAATAAGTAACAAACCTAACCTTAGGTTGAAAGTAGTCACGAGATGGGACAAGGGTCAGAGTCCAACTCCAATACCCAGTAACAGTTCATAACAATATAATAATGATGGTACAAGAAATAACTCAGCTGGTTCACAGTTACGAAAAATAGGCATGATTTTCAAGTGTAACAGTAGATCCCAGATCTTTACTGAAAACCTCAAAAATATGTGAATAAGGTTGAAAACTGTGATTTTTCCAAGAACCTTTCAACAATAAATAAGGTGTCTCATTTTGAGATAGCATGAGGAAAATACATCTCTATGCCTACATGTCAATATATGGGTAAAATCATGAATGTCACCAAAACCGGATAGCATGAGGAAATGCATCTCTATACCTGTATCTCAAGTACGCATGTCAAATACAATGCATCTCAATGATGAACTCATGTACTCACACTCTCAGAGTACTCAATCTCACTGTACTGTACGGGGCAGGTCCAGCCCAGAAAAAATCCATCCCTCAATATAAATAGCAATTGACAGTCAGTCACGCAGTACTGTATAGGGCCAATCCAGCCTAAGGAAGTCCATCCCAAATATAAAAGTATAGGGCAACTCCATGCCCAGGGAACTCCATCTAATTTGAATATATAGGGCACTTCCATGCCCAAGGAACTCCATCCCAAATATAAATATATAAGGCAACTCCATTCCCAGGGAACTCCATGCCCAAGGAACTCCATCCCAAAATAATATCCACTGCGCTCATTGTGGGTGTACAGACTCCGGAGGGGCTCCTTTAGCCCAAGCGCTATAATAAGCCAGGTCCAGGAATAAATAAATAGAAACATGTTGCGCAGTGCAGCGTGATCCCATAGATATCACGCACAATCAAGCCCTCGACCGCTCTCAGTCATCAATATATCCAGTCTCTCCGGCTCACAATGTCATGAAACTAGCCCAAATCTCCGCTTTTGCGATCTTCCTCTCCCAGCTCTCACCTCGCTTCTGCGACTCCTTTGTTGCTTCTGCGACCATCGCACCTGCACAAAACCAGCCGCAGGTGCGATCACACCAGATCCTTCCACCAGCAGCCTTAGCCAAAATTGATCCAAACAATCTGAACCTCGTTCGAAACTCTTCCGAACCACTCGGGACCCCGTACGAATATACCAACTAGTCCAATAACATAACGCAAACCTACTCAAGGCCCTAAATCATGCATAACAATATCAAAATGATGAATCGCATCTTGAATCAAAATTAATGAACTTTGAACTTCCAACTTCCAAAACACGCGCAGAAACATATCGAATCAACCCGGAATGAACTCAAATTTTGCATACAAGTCCCAAATGACATAAATAATCTATTCCAATTTCCGAAATCACAATCCAAATCCGATATCATCAAAGTAAACTCATGGTCAAACTTATGAACTTTCCAAAGCTTCAAATTTCCAAGTTTCGCCAATTGCAAATTCGAGCAAACGCCCGAGTCCCAAATCACCATCCGGACCTAACAGAACTATCAAAACTTCCTTCCGGATTCAAGTTCACAAAAGTCAAACCTGATCAACTCTTCCAACTTAAAGCTTCAACGATGAAATTCATTCTTCCAAATCAAACTCTAATTGCCTGAAAACCAAAACTGACAATACAAACCAGTAATAATACATCATACAGAGCTACTCATGCCTCCAACCTACCGAGCGAAGTGTAAATGCTCAAAACGACCGGTCAGGTCGTTACATCCTCCCCTATTTAAATATACGTTCGTCCTCGAACCTGTCGAGAGTCATTCCAAAGCCATCAAACTGCCGTGTAATCTTACCATGCACATACCCGGAGGTGATCCCACGTCACCCTATTCCATACATCCCTTACGATACAACATAACTGAAGATCATTACTTCAACCTTAGCCCGTAAACCCCAGAATCCAATTTCCAACATCCAAAATTTCCTGCAAGACCCGAACCTCACATCTACACACTGTATAAGTCTGAACCAGCTGCATCAAGTCATAACCATAACCCAAGATAAAATCACATGATATGCCACATAACTTAATACTCATAGCAATAACTTCCGATCACAGTAGCTCCTCAAACGAACCCAGTACCGGTAATAAACCTCATATCAAACAAATCCTCGCTCTAAAACCTTCGTACACTGCCGATGATGGAATAAGCACGCTGAAACTCATAACCACTCAGTAGATCAACAAGCCATGGAGCTCCCTCTCCTTTGACAAGAACTATAGCCAATTTCTAAGCCGATCGGCGACATTGTCCTTTCAAATATACCGCAATTAAATCCGATAGCACTCATTCTAGGTCTGACGACCTCCGCTTATGAAATACAAGCTACTCTACTGGCACACCACACCAATACTACACAAAGCCATAAACCGTGCAATCTGTGCACCAATACGCAATAATTCAAATGTACTCAATCATGGAAAATGACTCGAATGAGATAACCGTCCCGTAAGTTCAACAAGTACCACCACAATATAATGCTAAGAACCCATCACACACAGTAGAACCAAAACACATGAATCTATCAAAAAGGATCATATCCCATCATAACCCCGCTGCAATACATGACCCATCCAAACACCGATCCATATGAAATACCTCGATCCCCAATGCTCAAAATCAACAACCATAGGCAATTCGACACCAAGTATGCAAGTGCATGACCATAACTATGGAGAAGCAAACAATATAATATATCACAGCCTAGAAAGGCCATAACCAAGGCGCAATCAACCATTTCACACCCAATAGCCATCTCGCTCAAATCCCGCTACAAGACCTAAACAGAACCACACCGTGTGTGCTTATAATCAACAAATCACAACCTCTTGTAGCATAGAGGAGTAGCACATAGATCATATCAGAACACGAATAAGCTCAACTCTACCGAATGGCACATCCCTCGACAATAATAGTACGAAGTCAACCAATCCGACCCGGTGTGGAATACACATCCTCATTGGGCCTGCCAATAGACCCCAAATCCATTTTGATCACCCACAAATAGATACATAACCCTACGAAAGTCCACAATGACTGAACCATAACACATACTATCATCTGGCTAGCTTTGGTCACATCTTCACATTCCACAACCATGAAACAATCTGTTTCTGAGAACTCCTAGCCTCCAAGTCCATAGAACACATGAATCACCATATTTGATCCCAACTCCACCGCCCGAATGTCTAATACATCTCTCATACACGATCATCCCACGAGGAATACTTTTATAATTCTTCTGTGCTATATAGCAAAATCTGAATATCAATAGTCGATCAACCAGGCCAGTACCGCAATACCAATAAAGTATCTGTAAGTCAACACACAGTGCACCTTCTGGAATGTGCACGCTTTTCAGGAATTACCAAGTAGTTATAACATTCATCTAAATAAATGAAACTGTCCATGCTATCCAAAATTTATGACCTTCCCTCCAAATATGAACCGTGACCTTGCATATACAAATCTTAATTCATACAACACACCGTATCTATCATGCCATCATATGAAAAGTACGAGAATTTCAAAATCAACTCTGCGTCACAAGAAAACTACATTCTCAATTAGTAGGAACCTTCCATTTGATCTCATCCAAGAGAAAATCACAACACGCAACATGCTCCTCACGCCAACAAGAAATATACACCTCGAACCATAGTAGAAACCACTGAGAACACTTTGAAATCTATTTGCGCATAACCCAACTATCAGAACCGAATCTCTCTAACTTAACCAAGGCACGCAGGTCGCCAAAACCCAAGAGTATTGCCGCCGAGCACCTGTAGAGTCTCACTACATCATAAGTACCTAAAGACCCAATCATATCTATTACCTTACTGATCCAAACAACTACCAAGCTGTACTATTTCTCTGAGTTCCTTTTGAATTAATGATAAGTGAGAATTTGACTACTTATTAGCGCCTTTTAGCTTTCGTTTTAGTCCAAAAATAATTATATTCCTGACAATTGATGAAATATGCTTACATGCAGGAGTATTGAAAAATGAGCCACTACGATGAAATCCAACCCAATGAGGAGTGATCTGAACAAGGACAAAAATCAGGCACATAAGCTCTAGTGCGGACCGCAAATTTTAATCTGCGGCCGCATAATATGAAGGAAAATCAACAGAGCCCCAGTGCAAAGTGCGGACCGCACAATTATTGTGCGGCCGTAGAAGCTACATAAGAGCCAAAGTTCAGAGAGTTTCATTTCAAGATCAAGAAGAAATGCGGACCGCACAATAATTGTGCGGCCACAAAAACAACTATGCGACCGCACTCAGGAAATGTGCGATTCGCAGAAGAGCCCAGTGCGGACGCACCCAGAATTGTGCAGACCGGAGAACATGAGAGATGCGGCCGCAATCCAGAATTGTTTGGCCGCAGAGTCAACTCCTGTCGAGATCTGAAGAGAAGTGCGGACCGCACATATAATTGTGCGGCCGCAGAAACTTCGAAAGGGCAATTTTGTCCGAAAATTCTAGCTTTGTATAAATAGACTACTTTTACGAAATTAGGTCAAGTTTGGAATATTGAAAGTCCTGTAGTCGTTTTTACTTGCCTCTTTAGGAAACTTTAGCTTACTTTAGTGATTTAACATTGAATTTTTATCTTTTAATCTTGCAATATGAGTTTTATCATCTTTTCTTCTTTATTTTCTTCTATACCCATTATGAGTAGTTAGATTTCTAACTAGGGTTCTGACCCAACCCTACTGTGTGAACCTAATGTGTGTTTGATTTATGGCTTGTTTATGGTTGGGTGTTTATTATTTAGCCTTGTTCTTGCCTTTAATTATAGAATTAATGGTTGCAAACTTTAGTTTATGCCTATTTGACTTGGTCTCTACTTAAAAAAGAGAGACTTAGTCTAGGAAAACTTGGCTAACAAGAATTTGGGATAGAATCAAGAGATTGATAGTCCCAATTAAAGGGTTTAACCTAGATATAGTAAAACCCGACTCGAGCATTTTATCAACTATTTTGTTCAATACCCATTTGAACTTGAGAAAGCCAAATTGGGCAAAATCACTCTCTTACCGAGAGGTATTGAGTGGGTATTTGAGTGTTGATTGCTATAATACACCCCGACCAAAAAAACAAGGTTTAAAGTTTACAACCCGTTAGGCAAACACCTAGGTGAAGGTCATACCCCTAGGACTTTTTATATATTTGAAAACTATCCAAAAACAATATTCGTTAGTTTTGTATCTTTAGAATTGTAGTCCTTAACGTAATTTTAAAAGTAAAAACAAAACCATATTTGTGGAAGTGCAACCAAGATACTTCACGTGCTTTATCCAAATATATACCACTAAGCCCATCTCAGCTCCCTGTGGATTCGATCCCGACTCCTTGCTGGGTATTATTATTACAATCGACCGTTTTACAACCCCGAATAGAGGTGTGACTTGGACGAGATCAATTATTTGGCGCCGTTGCCTTGGAGCTAAAAACAGATTTAGCTATATATTTGGTTTTGTATGTGAATTGTCTTCTTTTTCTTCCGTGTTACTAATCTTTTTGGTGAAACATTTGTAGGTGAAACAATAGCTCTCAACAACAATGATCCTCTCGAAAATATGCCTTTGGGGGATGTGAACGTGGAAGATGACCAAGTTGAAGAGGTTCCTCTTGAACCTCAAGAAAATAGACGAGGTCGACTACCTCAAGGCAACGTTCCCATTCCACCCCTACCTCCACCAAGAGCGGCTCCACACCAGGTGTTGCCGAATGAAGGGTATGCAAGTGCCATAGTCCCGCCCCACATTAGGGCGGGCAACTTTCAAATCGCAAATGTTATGCTCACATTGCTAGAGCAATAGGGATTCTTCACCGGGGCTCCGAATCAAAATGCGTACAAAGACTGGAAAGGGTTTGTGGACACTTGCTGGGGGATTAAACAGACAAACGTCTCCGAGGATGCTTTAAGGTTAAGGCTATTTCCTTTATCTCTTCGGGGGAAAGGCTTGGATTGGTTAGAAAGGTTGCCAGACCATTCCATCCATACATGGGAAGAATTGGCAAAGAAATGTATTTCCAAGTTCTTTTCTCCCGGGCATATGGCTACTCTTAGAGACGAGATTCTAGCATTCAAACAAGAACCCAATGATCCATTGCATGAAATATGGGAGAGGTACCGAACTATGGTGAAATAGTGCCCAAACAATGACATGACGGAGGCTATGATTCAACAAACTTTCTACAGGGGGATCAATATTACCAATCAATGCGTGGTCAACCAACTTGCCGGTGGAAATTTCATGACAACGCCATATGTGGAAGCTTGTGAGATCTTAGATAAAATGGCGGATACTTTATCGGCATGGTAAAGTAGAGCATATGTTCCTCAAGGTGATCCAAACGTGATTCACCTACATAAAGAATTGCATGATCATGGGAAAGCAATTGCCGAGTTGACCACCATAATGAATCAATTAGCCAAGGCCCAACTTCAACAAGTGCAAGGTCCTAAGCTCGTCAATGCAATGGAGGGAGTTAATATAATGGTAAATAGGAGAAGGCAAAAGGGTCCTCAAATAGAAAACCGTGCGGAACATTATGTACAAGAAGATAGTAGTTTTGATCAAGATGAATCGCACAATGACCAAGAGGAGGAAGTACAATATGTGAACAACTTCCAAGGGAAAAGAAACAACTCTCAAGGCCCGAATCAACAACAATGGTGACCTCATAGTAATCAAGGGAATTGGAATAATCAAAACAACCAAGGGAATTGGAACAATCAAAACAATCAAGGAAATTGGAATGGTCAAAATAACCAAGGCAATTGGAGTGGAAATAGTCAAGGATATTGGGGAGGCAACAACCAAAGGGGATGGAATAATAACCAAGGAAATCGGGGGTTGGGCTTTCAAAGGCCCCCGATGTATCAACAACCGAGCAACCCGCCTCCTTATCCTTCCCAGGGTCCAAGCTCTTCCAACAATGAGATGAGGCGAATTGAGAACATGTTCAAATAAATGATAGAGAAGAATGCCGAATCCGATGCTCAACTAGCCTCTCACAATACTTCAATTCACAATTTGGAAGATCAATTAGGGTAAATTTCGCAAGCTTTAAACACCCATCCTAAGGGGGTACTACCAAGTGATACGGTGGTGAACCTAAAGGGTAGGAACAACACGGTTAATGCCATGGCCATGACTACAAGGAGTGGAAAAGGTGGGGATTCACCCACCTCAAGTTAAAGGAAAATTATGGATGATGAGCAAGTGGTACAAGAAGATGAGATCCCGAACAATGTGGTGCAAGCAAATGATGAAGTAATAATTGATATTGATGACAATGTGGAGGAGACTCAAGAAGAAGTGAACCCGTCTAGGGAGCACATTGTTGAAATACCAGAATTGGTAGTGCCAAAGGCTAAGGCACCAATGCTAGGGCCTCCTCCTCCATATCCTCAAAGGCTTGCCAAGCAAAATGGCGAGAATCAATTCAAAAAATTCATTGACATGATGAAGATTCTATCTATTAATGTGCCATTGGTTGAGGCTTTGTAGCAAATGCCCAGTTATGTAAAGTTCATGAACGACTTGGTGACAAAAAAGCGGTTGATGAATTATGAAACTATAAAGATGACTCATCAAGTGAGTGAAATTGTGCACTCAATGACTCCTAAATTGGAAGTGCTAACTTTGCTAAAGCTCTTTGTGATCTTGGAACAAGTATCAATTTGATGCCCTATTCGATTTTCAAGACTTTGGAAATTGGGCAACCAAGACCCACATCTATGAGATTACAAATGGCGGATCATACCATGAAGAGACCGTTGGGTATAATTGATGATGTGTTGGTTCGTATTGATAAATTCATTCTCCCAGCGAATTTTGTAATTCTTGATTGTGAAGTGGACTATGAGGTGCCGATTATTCTGGGTAGACCTTTCCTTGCTGCGGAGAAGGCTCTTGTTGATGTGGAAGCCGGTGAACTCACTTTCCGGGTGGGTGATGAAAAGGCGGTGTTTCACGTGTGCAAATTTATGAGGCAACCGAATAGCAATGAAGTATGTTCGTTCGTGAACTTGGTGACCGATGTTATTATTGATGATACAAGTGCCACGATTAATGTGGGTGACATGTTGGAGGCCGTTTTGCTAAATTTTGATGATGAGGAAATGGATGGCTTCATGGAATATGTAAATTCTTTGCAAGGGATGGGGTCATACAATTATGCACCTCGGAAACTTTTCTTGGATCTCGAAAATAGGAAAACTCCTACAAAGCCTTCAATTGAAGAGCCTCTTATATTGGAGTTGAAACCATTGCCTCCACATCTCAGGTATGAATTTCTTGGCCCTTGTTCTACTTTACCGGTTATTCTTTCCTCTTATTTGACTAACGTACAAGTAGACTCCATATTGGCGGTGCTACAAAAGAGGAAGAAATCTATTGGATGGACATTGGCAGATTTTCGGGGAATAAGCCCCGCATTTTGCATGCACAAGATTAATTTGGAGGAAGATTCCAAATCCTCCATTGAACATCAAATGAGGCTAAATGAAGCAATGGAAGAGGTGGTCAAAAAGGAGATCATCAAGTGGTTAGATGCAGGGGTTGTTTACCTCATTTCCAATAGTTCGTGGAACTCTCCGGTGCAATGTGTCCCAAAGAAAGGGGGTATAACGGTGGTTACCAATGACAAGAATGAGTTGATTCCTACAGGAACGGTGACCGAGTGGAGAGTGTGTATGGACTATCGCAAGCTCAACAAAGTCACAAGGAAGGATCATTTCCCACTTCCCTTCCTAGATCAAATGCTTGATAGGTTGGCCGGCCGTGCTTTCTATTGTTTCTTTGATACGTATTCCGGCTACAATCAAATTCTTATTGCTCCGGAGGATCAAGAGAAGACTACTTTCACATGTCATTATGGTACTTTCGCATTCTCGCGGATGCCATTTGGGTTATGCAATGCACCGACGACTTTTCAAAGGTGTATGATGGCCATCTTCACGGACATGATGGAGGATTTCCTTGAAGTCTTCATGGATGACTTTTCGGTGGTCGAGAATTCTTTTGATGATTTCTTGAAAAATTTGGATAAGGTCTTGGCAAGATGTGAAGGGACGGACTTGGTATTGAATTAGGAGAAATGTCATTTCATGGTTGAGGAAGGCATTGTCCTTGGCCACAAAATTTTAAAGAGTTGCATTGAGGTCGACAAGGCGAAAATAAAGGTGATTTCTAAACTTCCACCTCCAACAATCATGAAGGGAGTGAGGAGTTTCTTGGGTCATGCGGGGTTCTACCGTCGTTTCATCAAGGATTTTTCCAAAGTGGTGAACCCCTTGTGTAAGCTTTTGGAGAAAGATGCCAAATTCCATTTCAATGAAGATTGCATGAAGGCATTTGAATTGCTCAAGTTCAACTACTCCTATTATCACTGCCCTGAATTGGAGCTTGCCTTTTAAGCTCATGTGTGACGCTAGTTATGTGGCGGTCAGAGCAGTTTTGGGGCAACGTGTCAGCAAGATCTTTCATCTGGTCTACTATGCTAGTAAGACAATGAATGATGCCCAAGTTAATTACACTGTGACCGAAAAAGAGCTCCTTGCTATTATTTTTACTATAGAGAAGTTCTTCCCGTACTTGATGGGTACAAAAGTGATTGTCCACACGGATCTTGCGGCACTTCGGTACCTTATGAGCAAGTAACATTCAAAGGCTCGGTTAATGAGATGGGTGCTTTTATTGCAAGAGTTCGATCTAGACATCCAAGACCGCAAAGGCAGTGAAAACCAAGTGGCAGATCACTTGTCTCGTTTGGAGGAGGAGGGGAGGCCGCATGATGGCCTTGAAATCAATGACTCCTTCCCCGATGAGCAACTCTTATCCATTTCAATGAAAGAGGTCCCATGGTTTGCGGATCTAGCAAATTTTCTCGTGAGTGGTATCATCCCGGATGAGTTCTCTTCAAATTAAAGGAAGAAGCTCAAACGGGATTGTCAATACTATTATTGGGATGAACTGTACCTCTTCAGGATTTGTAAAGATGGCGTGATTAGAAGATGTGTGCCAGAGGAGGAACAAGTTGAAAATCTTGGGGCTTGTCATTCTTTACCATATGGTGGTCACCATGGTGGAGCAAGAACGGAGGCCAAACTGTTGAGTTGTGGATTCTATTGGCCTACTCTCTACAAGGACGCAAGTGATCTAGTCAAGCATTGTGATGAATGTGGATTTCAAAGAAAAATGAGATGCCACTCACCACCATCTTGGAAATTGATATTTTTGATGTGTGGGGTATTGATTTATGGGACCGTTTGTAAGCTCTTGTGGGAACACGTACATTTTGGTAGCTATGGATTATGTGTCAAAATGGGTTAAGGCCGTTGCTCTACCCAACAACGAAGTTAGAAGTGTGGTGGTATTTTTGAAAAAGAATATCTTCACAAAGTTTGGTACTCCGCGGGCCATAATAAGCGATGAGGGGTCGCATTTTTGCAACAAAGCTTTTGATACCTTGCTTAGCAAGTATGGTGTCACTCACAAAGTCACGACCCATATCACCCTCAAGCAAGCGGACAAGTGGAAGTCTCCAACCGGGAGATCAATAGTAATTTGTCAAAAACAGTGAATGCCAACTGGATGGATTGGTCAAAGAAACTTGATGATGCTTTATGGGCTTATAGGACGGCTTACAAAACACCGATTGGGATGTCTCCATATCGGTTAGTGTTTGGGAAAGCTTGTCACCTTCCGGTGAAACTTGAGCACAAGGCCATGTGGTCTTTGAAGAAGCTAAATCTTGAGTGGGATGTCACCTCCAACTTAAGGGTGGCACAATTGAATGAGCTAGATGAATTTTGGTACCTTGCATATACAAGTTCATCCTTATACAAGGAGAAGATGAAGTACCTCCATGACAAGTACATTCGGAACAAGGAGTTTAAATAAGGTGATCTTGTGTTATTGTTCAATTCTCGATTACGGATGTTTTCGGGAAAGTTGAAGTCTAAATAAAGTGGCCCGTTTGAAGTTGTGAGCATGACACACTTTGGTGCATTGAACTTGAAGAATAAAAATGATGAAGTGTTTAGAGTCAATGGTCACCGGGTGAAGCACCATCTGGGAAAAGTTGGTGATGGCCACGTAGTGGCAGTGATTCATTTCAAGTGATTGATGGTAATCTGCGTCGTGCCGTGACATTAAATCAGGCGCTTCTTGGGAGGCAACCCATATTTCATTTTCTTTTTCTTTTTCTTCTTCTTTAGATAGGTCTTGTTTTGTGCTAACTGGTTTGAAGTGTATTACAGGAATGAGTGCGCTTTGCAGGAATTGTGCTCAGAAAAAATGGCTAAGTGTGAGAAATAAATGCGGATCGCACAATTTTGAATGCCACAACAGAAAGGGACCTGCAGCCGCACAACTGGAGATTAGAAATTGCGAACTCTCTAAAGTTGTGCATGTCAGAGAAACGGCCAAAGTGCGGCCGCATAAGGAAATATACAGTCCGCACAAAACTTTGTGGCCGCACTCAAAAATGTGCGGACCGCAGATCATCAAAAGTGTAATGTGTAACAGGTAAAGGAGTGCAGACCGTACACAAAATTGTGCGGCCTCACTCAGCTCTTGAGTCCTTGCCCTAACCGGTCAAGTATAAATAGTAGCCTTCTCACTGCTGTTGGAGACTTTACGAACTTTGAACAATTAACACAAAGGCAAACATAGTGCACTCAACTGATTCACACATCTAACACTCATTTTATCATCTTTGATTCTTCCTTAGCATCACTATATCACTGGTAGGTTCAATTCATCTTTAAATTTTTCAATTTTCTTAATTTTGTTCATAATTAGTTTAGTTATTTTTAGGCCTAATGTCAAATTCATCATCATATGAGCTTAAATTTGTATGGGTAACTTCATATTTGCTATTTGGGGGATGGGTAAATTGTGTATCATGTCTAAATTCCTACTACCATGTCTAAATTGTGCGTGAATTAAAAACCCTAAGAATCTGCCCGATAAATTTTTGAATTGTGCGGTCCGCAGATAAGTAGGCTAGGGCATTTGGTGTAGAATGATTGTGCGGACCGCACTTGAAATTGTGCAGTCCGCAAAAATTCAACCGCGGCCGCAGAAAACTATGTGCGGCCGCAGATCAAGCAATTCTCTGTCTTCAGAGAGTTGTCATTTTTGAAGTTTCAATGTGCGGCCGCACCCAAAATTGTGCGAACCGCACTTCAGATGTGCGGCCGCATTTAAAATTTTGTGGATCACAGAATCATCACTGCGGCCGCACTTTCAAGTTGTGCGGTCCACACAATCCCATCTGCGGCCGCACTAAACAATGTGTGATCCGCACTTCCCTAACATGTAATATGTTTTGTTCTGTAAATTTTATGCTTACCTGCACTTAACTAGAACTGAATCTTACTGCTATTTTGTGTAGAATATGGTTAGATCACGTGGTCGTGGTGATACATCAAAGGGAAGGGGTGAACCTTCGAGAGGTTGAGGCAAAAGCATCTTACCCCTGGCCCTCCAAAACGTGATCAGTAAGAAGGCAACAATAGGCCGAGGTAGATAGCCGGAGCCCTCCGAATCAAGTTCATATGCCCCATCTAGGGAAGTATCAAAGGGCAACTCAGTACAAAGGCAGCCTGCTGTGATATCACAGCCACAGGTGCCCCAGGACAGATACCAACTGAGAGATGAGCTTACCTCTTCTAAGAGTACTTCTGAGGGGTTGGATGATGACAGTCAAGGTTCAGAACCCTTATCTACTCATGCTCCTGCCGCACCAGTCACAGTTGTTGATGGTGATGATGATGATGATATCCAGATAATGGTCGGGGGTGATACCAGAGTTGCAGGCCTGGAGAGGTCAAAGAAGAAGGAAGTTTGAGAATATAGGTTTGTGAGCCTGACTGCATTCAACAGGTTCCGAGAGTGGTAGCCGCAGAGATCGCTCACTCTTGAGTGGCAGTTTGTGTTGAAAGATATGGATAGAAACAACCCAAATATGTTAAGACAATTTTGGGAAAGGAAAGGGTGGAAATGGTTCATTCAAAGTGTAGTAGATGCCAAAGAGCACTTGGTCTGGGAATTTTATGCCAATGTGGCACACATCAAGAAGGGGACGAAAGTAACGAAAGTGAGGAACTTGAAAGTGAGGTTTGACGAAACCACCCTGAACACATACCTAAGGTTGGAGGATGTGGAGCTGGTGCAATACTTGGAAAAGCTAGCTATGGGAGATGCAGCTCACCCATGGCTAGTTGAGCTTCTGGCAGCTCCGGGACCACCACCACCATGGATCATAGCAGGGGTTCCCATTCAGCGGAACACCCTCAACTTTGAAGCAAAAGGTTGGCAGACATTTGTGTGCAGTCGAATAGATCCAAGCCAGAATGAAAATAATCTCCCAGTCCCACGGGCAGTCCTAGTTGTTTCCATCATGGTCGGGTACCCAATCAATATGGGTTCTATCATGTCGGCCAACATATCTCTAGTCATTAGGCAGGGTGACAACTCCTATCCGTATCCCAACACCATCACAGAGTATCTTACGGATGCAGGGGTGGAGTCCAAGAGCTTTGATACGAAGGTTAGGGCTATGAAGCCCTTCTCCCGATACTCTTTGAAGGACCCAAGGAACTCGAAGAACAGGGGTAAGTCGACTACTACCGTAGGCCAGTCTGATGAGCCGTCGGTGGTAGTTGTAGATTTAGCTGCCACGCCTTCTACAGTAGCCATGCCTTCCACAACAGCCTAGCCTTCCACCGATACAGCTGCCATACCTCCACCTCCATCTTCAGGGCCATCAGTATCAATGCCTTCCTCCTCTACTTTTCCACTCTCTGCGCTGTGAGTCTCCCAGACACTGGCGAGTCTCAACAACTAGATGCAGACAACTATTGCAAAGCTGTCGGACCTATCCAGTGCTGTTGCAGCTTAGATTTTTACCCCAGCACCCCAGATTCCTCCGTTAGTGAAGGAAACTTTGAAGAAAATATTGGAGAATCAGAAGACCATCATGGACACCTTGGTGGCACATGGGGGAACAATTGAAGAGCTTGGGAAGTAAGTGAAGAAGATGAGGAAATCTCAGGCTTCGAGGAAATCAGTTGACAGGTTGAGACGAGAGGTGACCAAGATAGCAGCCACTGGAGACCTTCCGTTTGACTTACTGATGGAGACAGCTTCAGCAGTGCCAGTAGACCCAGCAGCACCATCAGCACCAGTGGCACTAGCTGGTCAGTCTGAGGAGCTAGACCTCGCTGCCCACACTGATGAGGCGCTGCTACAGATGTTCACCAACCCAGATACTCCCCGAGCAGAGGATGATGAGATCCAAGTGGAGGAGCCTAAGAGAGGTGATGCTACTATGGACATGGAGACCACATAGGGAGTCCTCTCTACTCTTTCCCTTATTTTTATTTTGTTAAGCATTAGGGACAATGCTTATTTTTGTTTGGGGGGTGGAGTCTATTTTGATTTGACATTTGACATTGGCCTGTAATAACTGATAACATTCTCTTTTTATTTTTACTTTCATTATGTACATATTCTTCTCTCTCTATTGATGTAGATATTCTCTTTCCCTTTCTTAGTTTGTATATTCATTTATGCTTTCAGCAGTTTACTTCATAGCTTCTTTATTTTGTTTTCTTAGTAGTCAATGTTTAGTCTAATAGCTTCTTATTTACTTTAATAGCTTCTTTTTAATTTAGTAGTTTCTTTTCATGTTTAAGTGATCAATAAGCCTTTGGTTTTCTTAATGCCACGGTTCTTTCCAAAGGTGATTTTTGTGTGAACCGGGTGACTCTTCCCAACGATGGATGGCGTGACAACCTTCTTAAGGGATTGAGTCCGTTTTTGATGTTTAGGTAAGAACAATAGTAATAATGAATAAGAGGACCTAATTGAGTCAAACTATAAGAGTCAAGCATGTTTCACTTGGTACCAACACACTTAACTACATGCTTATGATTAAAAATAAGTTCTTGGAAAGAAATAGCTCTAGTTAGTGACCTTTTGACTCTTGTGTTGACTTAAGCAATCATCGAGTGGTTTAGTTGAACCATTAGTAATTTCAATCTAGAATATGGTTGTTGTGGGCCCTTGACTCTATCCTCTTTAATAATCTAGCTGTGTGAGAGGTGAGATTTTTTGTTGTAAGTCCAAGTACCCATGCGAATGGTCTAGAACTTGCCCCGAATGTGTTTCTAGGCGAAATTCTAAGTTTTGCTTGGCTTGAGAAGTGATTGTAGGCTCTCCTTGACCCATTTTGAAATTTTCCATGACCCACCAATGTGGTTATCCCTAGTCAACCCTTTTGAGCCTAAAACCTTTCTCATTTGATAACCCTGTTACAAGCCTTTACCCGTTTTGTAGTGATTCTCTCTTGGCATCCAAGCTTTCCTTAACACTCTTGAGAAACAATTGGCTAAAACATAAGTTTGGGGGAGAGACGAGAAATTTGAAAGTGGTATCAAGGTACAAAAAGAGAAAAGAAATGAAGAAAAGGAAAGGCAAAGGAATAAGTTGAAGAGTTGAGGGAATTCAAAGAAAAGCACAAATACAAAGCATGGAGAAAACAAAGAAGGAGAAAATGAATATCATGACCAAGAAAGAGTGATGTTAAGTCTCTCTAGTTCCCCTAAGGAAAAAGAAAATGACTCAAAGAGTCGGCAAAGCATGAGCCAAAAAGAGAAAATGGAGTGCTTAAACAAAGATGAACCCGTTCTATTCCAACATTTCCTACCTTAGTCCAAAAGCCTTCATTACATTCCGAAAAAGCTCTACGTGATTTCAAGCCGAGTGAACTTACATTAGTGGTGATTTACATGAGGGGAAAGCATATGGTACTTAGAGCCGTACTTGTGACAATCTTTTGAGAGAGATGAGCAAACTTTTCACAAATCTATGAAGTGAGTGCTACATTCTTAAGTGAGAGATTCTAACGGAGAGTAGAGGAGGAGGAGTTTGGGATCCACAATGATCTACATGAAAGAGCGAACTTCCTTGATGAGTAAAGTCAACTCTTGATGCTCTAGTGTCACATTAGAACTATTTATGCTTAAAACTTCAAATCATTGCCTTGTTGATAATTCATAAGTGTTGTGGGTAATTGTTGGTCCCAATTGATGTGTGTTTGATACACCTTAGCTTAGCTGGAAAAGCTCTTATCTTGTGGATATGAGAATTACCTTATTTGCTTGAGGACAAGCAAAAGCATAAGTTTGAGGGAGTTGATAAGTGAGAATTTTGACTACTTATTAGCGCCTTTTAGCTTTCGTTTTAGTCCAAAAGTGTCTAATTATATTCCCGAAAACTAATGAAATATGCTTACCTGCAGGAGTATTGGAAAATGAGCCACTACGATGAAATCCAACCCAAGGAGGAGTGATCTAAATAAGGACAAAAATCAGGAATAGAAGCTCAAGTGCGGACCGCAGATTTCTATCTGCGGCCGCCAAATGTGAAGGACAATCAACAGAGCCCCAGTGCAAAGTGCGGACCGCACAATTATTGTGCGGCCGTAGAAGCTACAAAAGAGCCAAAGTTCAGAGAGTTTCATTTAAAGATCAAGAAGAAATGCGGACCACACAATAATTGTGTGGCCGCAGAAACAGCTATGCGACCGCACTCAGGAAATGTGCGGTTCACACAACAGCCCAGTGTGGCCGCACCCAGAATTGTGCGGACCGCAGAACATGAGAGATTGCGGCCGCAGAGTCAACTCCTATCAAGATATGAAGAGAAGTGCGGACCGCATATATAATTGGGCGGCCGCAGAACCACCAAAGGGCAATTTTGTTCGAAAATTCTAGCTTTGTATAAATAGACTACTTTCACGAAATTAGGTCAAGTTTGGAATATTGAAAGTCCTGTAGCCGCTTTTACCTTCCTCTTTAGGCAACTTTATATTACTTTGGTGATTTAACATTGGATTTTTATCTTTTAATATTGCAATATGAGTTTTATCATCTTTTCTTCTTTATTTTCTTCTATACCCATTATGAGTAGATAGATTTCTAACTAGGGTTATGACCCAACCCTAGTGTGTGAACCTAATGGGTGTTTGATTTATGGATTGTTTATGGTTGGGTGTTTATTATTTAGCCTTATTCTTGCCTTTAATTGTAGAATTAATGGTTGCAAATATTAGTTTATGCCTATTTAACTTGGTCTCTACTTAAGAAAGAGAGACTTAGTCTAGAAAAACTTGGCTAACAAGCATTTGGGATAAAATCAAGAGATTGATAGTCCCAATTAAAGGGTTGAACCTAGATATAGTAAAATCCGACTTGAGTATTTTATCAACTGTTTTGTTCAATACCCATTTGGACTTGAGAAAGCCAAATTGGAAAAAATCACTCTCTTACCGAGAGGTATTGAGTGGGTATTTGAGTGTTGATTGCTATAATACACCCCGACCAACAAAACAAACTTTAAAGTTTACAACCCGTTAGGCAAACACCTAGGTGAAGTTCATACCCCTAGGACTTTTTATATATTTGAAAACCATCCAAAACAATATTCTCTAGTTTTATATCTTTAGAATTGTGATCCTTAACATAATTTTAGAAGTAAAAATAAAACTATATTTGTGGAAGTACAACCAAGATACTTCACGTGCTTTATCCAAATATATACCACTAAGCCTATCTCAGCTCCCTGTGAATTCGATCCTGACTCATTGTTGGGTATTATTATTGCAATCGACCGTTTTATAACCCCGAATAGAGGTGTGACTTGGACGAGATCAATTATCCTCAAGTTGCCAATCCTCCTCGCCATAATACCATGGTCCTCAACCAAAACTCACCCCACGAGATTCTAGAATAAAACCACACTTCCCTAAGGCCCATAACCCGTTGTATTCCTTTTCAACCACCCCAGAAGTACCACAATCAAGACACTTGCTCCGAAGAGTCCTTATGTGATCCTGAAACTATTTCCTTTACCTTCCTCATACTAAAATGCAGAACCCATAGTGATATAGGAATACCGCGAATTCCGACACCATCCGATGCAAATCTCGGAGTCTAGCCATATACAAATCTGAATAAATTCTCAATTTCTATATAAAAATCTTGAATCCATCAGATCCTTCATGAGAGTCATCTACTCTGCTCAAATCTCAACTGCACCACCCAAACGGGCCGAACGACTTGTGCTCCATTAGCACGACGACACCCAAAGAAGTAACCCTACCTTAATGCAACCAAGCAAATTCCTACTCTATGCACACTGCATCCTTCACGAATAACCATTTAATCATTCCATGATTCCCATATACCTATAGAGTGTAATATAACTCGTATCCAGAAATTCCTTTACTCGAGTCATCCTTGATCTCCACCCCTGCTAGTCATACCTGATTCACAAGTATGCCTCAAATCAAAATCAGTACAACACATAATTATGCAATCAAATCAGTGATATCAGACTTCCCCACTTGGCTCAAAGACATAGATCAAAACACTCGTTAACTCGCAATACCCATACTCTATTACCACCATAATACCGCATGGGGATTCAACTAAACCCTTCATAAGCTCATATAACACAAAACATATAGTACTTCAAATCATCTACTAATCTCGTGTACATCCATGTGGCGGTCAGGTCGATTTTCTCAACCAAATTCAAATTCAAATATCAACACATATACCCTATTGGTAGAAAAGAAACTCTCCACACAACATTATAAGGATCACACCTCCTTAGATTACTCTACAGGAGATAACCTACCTGCTTAGCCTCAAATTGACATCTTTCTATATCCTTTTGCAGCCACGATTATTACGCCATCACTTAATCTTCTTGAGTCTGAACTCACAACAAGACCTGAAAATCTACTTCGTTCCACAATTAAACAACATGAAAAATCTTTCAACACACTCATAACTCGAGACTATACATCACATCAAGACAGTAATCTAGCCCCCATTAGTCCTTTTTACATCTCAAGGAAACTATTCTCGTCATAATCAAACCATCTGGACACAACCCGCAGTCATATCATACTCATCTAATAGCCATCCAGCCACTCATCGAGTGAATAATTACACTCATAGGGATGCTACCAGACATATAAGTCCAAAAGCACATACTCACACAGCCGAAATCCCCGTGCTCAAGCTACAGTCATAACTCGGCTTCAAGTCCTCCTGACTGGCCCATCACCAGCACACAAAAATCATATCTCGCTCCTCATCCATGGAATCACAAGCCGGCGATGCACAAGTGATGTCGAGCGCTCACATACACACACGAATGCATGGAGGGAATTCAAAGGGTTATGTTTCAAGCTGAATCAATACTGCATGACAAGGAAAGAAAGAGGAAATTATCCTAAATGCCCTGTAGCCTCTCGAAGATAGATATGGACGTCATCATACCGATCCGCAAGACTCTTCTAGAAAGTTGCTCATGACTCATAGAAAGATACCAATTTATCATGACCCGAAACCCAACTAGTCATGATGGAACCTAACCCAACCCGCTAGGTAAGCCAATTAATAATAAACCAGTTCAAATGATATTTATTAAGAGAAAGAATGATAATACAACTGGACTATTATATAAAGAGTTCCCAAGGACCGGTAGTACAAATCATGAACTTCTAAGATATAGAGTTTACAAAGCTGGTTTGAAATAAAATACCCCCATATGTTTGAAATATACATGAACCGATCTGAAATACTAAAGCTACCAAGATCAAGAGGCAACTATGACTGGAACACAAGTACATCTTCAGATCCATCTCCCGCCGTACGCAGCTACATCAACATCCAATATCTGCACGCAAGGTGCAGAAGTGTAGTATGAGTACAACTGACCTCATGTACTCAATAAGTAAAAATCCTACCCTTAAATTGAAAGTAGTGACGAGCTGGGACAAGGGTCATGGTCCAACTCCAATAATAAACAATAATTCATAACAATATAATAAAGATGGTATAAGAAATAACTCAGTTCGTTCACAGTTACGAAAAATAGGCATGTTTTTCAAGTATAATAGTAGATCCCAGATCTTTCACCAAAAACCTCAAAAATATATGAATAAGTTTGAAAACTGTGATTTTTTTCAAAAACCTTTCAACAATAAATAAGATGTTTCATTTTTAGATAGCATGAGGAAAATACATCTCTATGCCCACATGTCAATATACACGTGAAATCATGAATGTCACCAAAATCGAGTAGCATGAGGAAATGCATCTCTATGCATGTATCTCAAGTACACATGTCAAATGCAATGCATCTAATGATGAACTCATGTACTCACACTCTCAGAGTAGTCAATCACTTGGTACTGTACGAGGCAGGTCTAGCCCAGGGAAGATCCATCCCTCAATATAAATGTACAGGGCAATACCATGCCCAGGGAACTCCATCCCAAATGTGAATATATAGGGTAACTCCATACCTAGGGAACTCCATTCCAAATATAATATCCATTGTGCTCATCGTGGCTATGCAAACTCCGGAGGGGCTCCTTCAGTCCAAGCGCTATAATAAGCCAGGTCCAGACATAAATAAATAAAAACATGTTGCGGCGTACATCCCGATCCTATAAATATCACTCACAATCAAGCCATCGGCCTCACTCAGTCATCAATCTCTCCAGTCTCTCGGGCTCACAATGTCATGAAACTAGCCCAAAATGATGGTATGATGTATCAATAAATAACAACAGAGACTGAGATATGATATGCAATGAATGAATATGACTGAGTACAAAATTACAATTTAAACATATAATTCGAAAGCAGAAATAACCTCAGTGGGTCCCAATAATACCAACATTTGCCTGAGAATAATTTCTAACATGAGTCACAGCTCAGTTTCTCTAACACATAAGAATACGTGGAAAAATACAAGTTAATTGACTACAACACTCTACCGAATCGACTGAGTCTCAATTTCTATGGTGCACGCCCACACGCCCGTCACCTAGCGTGTGCGTCACCTCCAAACAAACCACATAACACGTATAATCAGGGTTTATACCCTCAGCTCCAAGTTTTGAAGTGTCACTTACCTCGAACAAGCCAAATCTAATACCAAGCAAGCCAAGCGATGCTCCAAAAATGCCATCCCGCGCATACCGACCTCCGAATGGCTCGAAACTAGCAAAAAGCAACTCAAATACATCAAATAATTCAAAAGGAAACAAACCCAATCGATAAAGGTCGAATCTTTAATCAAAATCCCAAAATCAACCCGAGCTATACTAGTTTCACCCAAATCCAAATCCGAATCGATGTTCAAAATTCAAAAGGTTACTCTATAAAACTTTAGGCTAAAATCCCCAATTTCTCTTTAAAACTTCATTATCCAATTACCAAAAACGAAGATAAAATCACGTAATATAATCAAAAGCAAGTATAAAAAGCTTACCCCAATCCTTGTGCTGAAATTTGCCTCCAAAATTGCTTAAATCCGAGCTCCCCAACTCAAAATGTGAAGAAAATAGCCAAACCCTCGATATATAGCTTCTGGCCAGGCATCTTCGCTTATGCAAACAAATTAGCCGCTTCTGCGGCGTCGCTTCTGCGACAGCACTTTCGCTTCTGCGAAACCAGCTGAGAACTCGATCCTCGCACATGCAGACAAAATATCCGCTTCTACCACATTGCAGGTGCGAGCCATTATCCTCACCTGTGCAAGACCTCTCACTTGCGCTCCATCCCTTCGCACCTGCGCATCCGCACATGCCCCCCAAATTTCCACTTCTGCGATCTTCGTCACCCATCACTCATCTCGCTTCTGTGACTCCTTTGTCGCTTCTGTGACTCCTTTGTCGCTTCTGCGACCATCGCAACTACACAAAACCAGCCACAGGTGTGATCACACCAGATCCTGCCACCAGCAGCCTTAGCCAAAATTGATCCAAACGATCCGAACCTCGTCCGAAACTCTTCCGAATCACTCGGGACCCCGTCCGAATATACCAACCAGTCCAATAACATAATGCAAACCTACTTGAGGCCTCAAATCATGCATAACAATATCAAAACGATGAATCGTACCTCGAATCAAAATTAATAAACTTTTAACTTTCAACTTCCAAAACCCGTGCCGAAACATATCGAATCAGCCCGGAATGAACTCAAATTTTGCACACAAGTCCCAAATGACATAATGAAGCTATTCCAATTCCCGGAATCACAATCCCAATCCGATATCATCAAAGTAAACTCCCGGTCAAACTTATGAATTTTCCAAACCTTCAAATTTTTAACTTTTGCCAATTAGTGCCGAATCCTTCTAGGAACATCGAAATGCAAATCCGAACATACGCCCGAGTCCAAAATCACCATCCGAATCTAACAAAACCATCAAAACTCCATTCGGAGGTCAAATTAACAAAAGTCAAACTTGGTCAACTCTTCCAGCTTAAAGTTTTAACAATGAAATTCATTCTTCCAAATCTAACTCTGGATTTCCTGAAAACCAAAACCGATGATACACACTAGTAATAATACATCATACGGAGCTACTCATGCCTCCAAACTACCGAGCAAAGTGCAAATGCTCAAAATGACCGGTCGGCTCATTACATTAACTTGCCTATTCTGGTCATCATCTTGATTATTATCTCTTCAAGCATGCTAATAATGGTCTTGCGCCTTGCTGCCAAGATCCATGCGTTAAAACTCTCAGACATGTTATTATCAACTACATCGCACTTGACTTCACAATTAAAGTACACTTTGCACCAATACTCCTTGTCATTGTACAGTAGATCATCCACTATGTTCTTACCAAGCATTGATAGTATTTTCAGCTTTTTTTAAAATTTAGCCTCTTAAGTGCTTCTGGCACACTTCCAAATAAGTTCCACCCTTTCCATTTCTTTGACCAATTAACTAAGATGCGCCTAGTACACATCTTTTGTTCGTAGGATGAAAAGAGTTCCTTAATTGCTGAATCCCATCCCTGTAAATTACAGTTACTTGAAAAAGAAAAATGAAATATATGTCAGTTTTAATGAAAGAAAGTGAAGCAAAGTGAAGCCTGTGAAACAAAATAATTGCAGTTGCTGAAATAATTTTAAAACTAATGAAACACAAAGTTACAATTGCTGAAATATGCCTTTTGCATGTCAGTGATCAAAGTGAAGCATGTTCCATCTCCTAATCCCAAGTCTTCCTTCAGCAAAGTTAAGAACCATGACCATATAGTTTATTTTTCTCATATTCTACTACTGCCCAAACAAGTGAAAGCATTTGGTTATTACCATTCTTAGACATTACAACTAGGATAATATGGTTCATCACCACCTAGCCTTCCTTCTACACTTTGTTTTACCTGGTTCAATCTCATCAAAACTTAGATCTGGCCCAGCTTCACCACGTGGTACATCTTTAGTGTCAACAAGAGCTTTCTCCCTTCTTTTTCTCATTTGAAGTGACCTACTTTCCTTCATAATCTCTATGTACTCATGCACGTCACTGCCATAATCGCCCCCTCCAAAGAAGTCACTGTCTTCAAAATCATCACTATCTTTGGTTGATTCATCAGATCCATCTTCGCTTGAGTAATCTTCATTTGGAGAACATTCTGGATTTGAAAGAGCAACTATTGGATCTGCTGGAGCAGCTGTATTTGGAAGAGCAGTAGAACTATTAAAAGCAGCCTCACCAACTTCATCATACATAATGTTTTGACTATCTTTTCTTTTAATGGTCCCAACACTTTTTGTAATATGGTCAAAGTTTCATGACATTAGCCATGACATAATATCCATTATAACAAATTTATGGTTCATGACATTTGCCATGACATAATATCCATTATTAGGCCAAGGATTTCTTGCTATAAATAGAGGAGTTTCTCCTCATTTGTAAACACACCAATTCAAGAGCTTTTCACTCTTGTCTTTCTTTCTCCTCCTTTATTTTATTATAGAGTATTTTGTAAGAGAGTGAGTGTTGGAAAACACTTGTGTGAACCTTTTCTTTGGAGTGATCTTGT
>AWOL01S0042842.1:0-11444 GCA_000715115.1 Nicotiana otophora
CGGTAAAAAGGCAAATGTACATAGGTTCTAAAAATGAGTAATTAAATAATTTAATTAAGCCAGTTATGATTAAAGCGACCGTGCTAAAACCACGGAATCCGAGAGTGTCTCACACCTTCTCTCGGGTTAACAGAATTTCTTACCCGGTCTTCTGTGTTCGCGGACCGTAATTCGGAGTCAAAACTTCCTCGATTTGGGATTTCAAATAAACCGGTGACTTGGGACACCAGAAAGTATCCCAAGTGGCGACTCTGATTAAATAAATAATTCCATTTCGAATAATGTCACTTAAATTGGAAAAAACTCCTTTGGCACCATTCCCTATCCCCNCTTAAATTGGAAAAACTCCTTTCTTTCCCTTTCCCTAGGGAAAAATGAGGTGTGACAGTCGTCAATTTTCTGGCCACTAGTTTCACCTTTGCACTTCCTTAGATTTGGGCAATCTCTTTTGAAGTGACCTGGTTGATCACAATTGTAGCAATTTTTAGCTCTTGATTTGGATCGGTTCTTAGACATCCCACGAGCTCCGGATCTACCATAGTTGCTCGAACTCCTTTGATAATTCCTTCATCTACCTTCTGTGATGAGAGCGTGTCCTTGATTTTCAGGCTTCTTTCTCATCTTCTCATTGAGTAAAAGAGTCGATGTGACATCATTCAACTCAACGGTAGTCTTACCGTGTAGGATGGTTGTTGCTAGATTATTGTACGAAGATGGCAACGAGTTCAACATCAAGATGGCTTTATCTTCTTCCTCGATTTTCACTCCGAGATTGGCGAGCTGTGTGATTAGTCTATTAAATATATTTATATGTGACAAAAAATTTGCACCTTCACCCATGTGTATGGCATATAGCTGCTTCTTCAGGTATAATTTATTTGTTAGCGTTTTGGACATGTATAGGCTTTCCAACCTTGCCCAAATGTCACGTGCGGTATTTTCATCAATGATGTTATTTACCACATCATCTGATAAGTGCAACCTGATTGCACTAGCAGCCCTTTCATCCAAGTCAGCCCAATCCTCAGCTTTCATGGTATCAGGCATTTTGGCATCAGCATCTAGTACCTTGTTTAATCCTTGTTGGATGAACAGATCTCTCATCCTTCTTTGCCATGTTGAGAAATCGCTATCTCCGTTAAATTTTGCTATCTCGTACTTTACTCCGGACATTTTTATTTTTTACCGAGTATAGTACTACCGACAGTGAATAGTATTTCTGTGAACGAGCAGAACATGTGCTCTGATACCAGTTGTTGGGAATAAACTCCCTACAGAAATAATATTTACAGTAATAAAAGCGGAATAATCACGTAGTACCGAGATACGGTAATTAACAAGAATAAAAGAATGACAACAATACCAAGATTTTTACGTGAAAAATCCTTTAAATAAGGAAAAAACCACGGTCCTGAGACGAGCAACTGATATCACTATAGCAAGGAATTTTACACTTTGTAGGTCTGAGTAAAATACTCCAAAGACCACTACAACACTCAAAAGAAATAATCCTTTTTGATATTCTCACCTCACTACAATATCGCTCACTCTCTATTTTTCTCACGGACTATTTTCTTATACCTTGTCTGTGAAACCTCACTCTTTCTTTCTCTCTTTGTTAGTGTGTATTACAATGAGAGCAAGACATCTATTTATAGTGTTTAGAATTGCTTTATTGATGTCATCAATGATATCATGAGTTTGACAATAGTTAAATATTCAATGTGAAACCAAAAAAATATTTGTCATACAATCTTTCTTATTATTCCTTTAGTTGGCTTGATAATTCAAAGCCAAAAGGAAGATGTCTTCCTTACACATGGGATGGACCCATCAAAAACCAGCTCCTAAATCCAGCCAAAATCCAGCTGAAATATACCACCAACCTAGCGTCAAACAGTACAAAATCAATAAAAATGTAGCTGCTTCATGCGACAAAAACGCAACAGCTGTTGCTTGTTTTTCTTTTTCTCCAAAAACCGACCTCAAACCACCTGTAGACCATCCGAGAACACAAACCCAACAACTGGCTTCCATCATTGTTAAAACGCAGCCGAGATTCAAGTTCTAAAGGTCCGTTTGAGTTAGAAGTTTTTCGGTCGAAATCCTGTTCGCGTTTCCGGTTCCGATGTCATTGTCCGGTTTTAATTTTCTTAGCTCAATGGTCATTGCTATTGTACAAAGTTTGGCTGGGAGTTTCTCTTTGTTAATATATTGAAGATGATTTTCTACCAGTGAGGGTCCGTTTTTTTACTTTGCCAATGTTTTTAAATTCTTTAAATTTTGCAGTTCATAACTTGCATAAAAACTAGCCTTCAGTTTTTAGTTTATTATTGTTTTAGCAAGAATTTGATAAAGGTCTACCTAGTTGAAGTTTTATTTGGTTTGCTACTCAGAGAGTGTTTATAACTTTCTGTTGCCATGCTTTACTAGAGATAGATAATTGTAGTATTTTATATTTTGACAATATTTAGCTATGGCCATAAAACAAGTAAATGTGGCAAAATTGGTTATGTTGTATGTAAATAGTTGGTGCAAACGTGAAATGGTCTAGATCTGGAGCTTAGCACAAAAGGCCTTCAATGCCATTTTTGGGCCAAGAACGACCCTGTCTAGGCCCACTTATCTCACTTCAGTTATAATAATAATAATAATAATAAATATGCTGTAAGTTGCTGGTGTGTTTCACGCGGCGCGATTTGTAATGTGTACAAAAATAACGAGTGCGCGACATAACGACTTGTTCAAATAAATTCCATAAATACTAAAAGCGGTTTAAAAGGTAGAAATGCACAATAGGTTTCAAATATGTGATAAATCAGATAAATGGGCCAATTATTAATAGTTGAGCGACCGTGCTAAAATCACAGAATTCGGGAGTGCCTCACACGTTCTCCCGGGTTAACAGAATTTCTTACCCGGTCTTCTGTATTCGCGGACAAAAAATAGAGTCAATTTCCTTGATTTGAGATTTTAAAATAAACTGGTGACTTGGGACACTGTAAATTATTCCAAGTGGCGACTCTGAAAATGAAATAAATAATCTCATTTCGATTTATGTCACTTTAATTGGAAAAACTTCATATCCCTTCGAGAAAAAAAGAGGTGTGACATGTGTAAGACATGAAAGAAGACTAAAACAAAAAAGAGAATAAATCATTTTCGAGAAACCAAGAGAGGGAGAAATTTTTCCAGAGGAAACCCATATCGAGAACTGAAGAAAAAAAGGTTAAAAATGAAGAAGGTGAAAAATAAAGAGGAAAGGTGAAAAAATAAGGAAGGATGATGAAAAAATGAGGAAGAAAGATGGATATAGCTGAAATAAGGAAAATATTTATTAAAAACAATAAATTTGAAAGATAGGTAGACTAATTAGCCATTATTTTCTGTTATGTGGGCCATTTTGATGGCTTTTTTGAGCTGTCACGCGCTTTCAAGTGAGTATTTACTGTTACGCAGCGCCTTCCTGAAGTTCCTTGGAAGGGTGACGTAAGGATAAGCAACCGATGTCAGTACGGTTGCTGTCCGCCAACTGAGGTCCCCTCCGTACGCTAGACTAGATTATCAGTGCCGTACGGGAAAACCAATGTCATGAGCAATTGAAAGAGAGTAGAAAAGAGAATTGAGAATGAAAGAAAGCTTGATTGCATTGAATGAAAGCTATTACAGAAAACAACACGGTGTCGGAGGGTGGGAAGGGGGAGGAGATACCAGTACAGAGAATCGTTTGATTGCTTGGTCCCCTTAATAATGCTTAAAAATAATAAACCAAAGTTACATGACTTGACCTAAATAAGCTGTAGAAGCACGCTAAAATAAAATGCAGTAAAACTAATCTATATTTACTATGAAAAGGATTTAGTCTTCTACAAAATAGAAACAAGTCCGTTGGCAGTAACTTTGTCTTTAGCATCAGGGTCGGCGCACGCGGCGTTGTCTGCGTGTGCGGTGTTGTTGGCATCTGCCTATGGCTGGGCGCTGGTGAAGGCTATCGGTGGGGCGACAACGGCATATGCACGCTTGTCACTTGGAGCTGCAGAGACCACAGGACCGACCGTGGCGTTAGGCGTTGGGAGGCTTGCTAGGACGCCATGGGACGCGTCCGAGGGGTCATGGGGCATGGCTGGAAAGTCACCCATGACATTACACACGTTATGCCAGGTCAGCAACAAGAGAGTTTTAATATGAAGGGCAATATAGTTTAAGAGAATTATGGGAACACTGAATAATTTAAGTAGAAAACTGATAAAAATATGATAATTTAAGGGAATTTAAGGATATTAATCTTTTCCTTTTGACTAGTATTTTTTTAAAATCAAACGTAAGCATAATCAATGGTCAAAGTGTTTATTAATATTCATTCCGTTAAGTTAACAATTGGGTGCAACCATTTTGCCAAAAATCTACCCACTTCAGCTGCCGGACAAAACTCAAGGATGGAGAGAGCAACACCTGTACGAAGCCACCACACCTCCACCGCTTATCTGCTGACGTGACGTCCTGCCGGTGAACAACTCTCCCTTCCACTACCGCCTCCGGCAATGTTTCTCGCTCCGGCGATCGTTCTCCACCACCGGCGACCAATTCCCACAGTTTTCGACGGTAAATGTTTTGATTTTTACACACCAAGAAGCTATTGATTAAAGGGAAGGCATTATTAAGGAAAGTGGCAATTTGAACCTTTTCCATTCTTTTTATTTTTTCAATTACTACTCAGTTCTGTCTCAATATTACACGTATTTGTTCTACCAAATATTGTCAATTGCTATCCTTGACTGGGGAGAGGATTGCTGGTCTGCTAGAGGGGCTATAGTTATTTTTCTGAAAAACAAAACATTAGTAAAGAACTTCTGAAAGATAAAAGGCGTATTCTGGAAAATTGGCCACTGTATTTCGTGTAGAAATGACATTAGGTAGCCAAACTCTTATTTAAGAATTAGTCAATGCGTCCTGAATTTTAGTTTTTCAAAAGTGTCGTGACTTGTTGAAGTGAATATTTTCAATTTAAAATTTCAAGATAAAATAAATATTGACCAATCCCTAAATAATATTATCGAGAATGACTATATGTGCGCTTACCCAGTATTTCTTTTAATCACCCTGAAATTCAAAGACTTAGTGGCACATGATTTGAAACTCGGTTAATGGGCTCGCCCCTTTAGCAATAGGCCACCATATTTACTTACATAATCTGTATTTAGCCATCAAAATTTAGTGGCAGGTAACCAAGCAAGCTAATATGAATTCAGAGTTTCTGATTAACCAGCTAATTATTAATTAAGCCAGTGGTTGCCGCCTATCATGTTTCCTTATTTTTATACTGTAGGCCCCTCAATTAAAAAATATTAATGCGCTTCCCCATATGGAACCCATTTCTGTAACGGCAAAGGTTTAAATATACGCCCGTACTTTCGAAAATAATATAAGAATACCTTTCGTTATACTATTGAGTTATCTATACCCCTGCAGTCATACTTTGGGTTCAAATATACCCCTTATTTAAACAGAGGGACACGTGTCATCGTCATGTTGGCCAATTCCAAATATCTCCTAATTAATTAAAAAGACCCATTACCCATACCCGAAAAGTAATTTTCAAAAATAATTTTTTTTTGTAAAAACTAGAAAAAGCTGATTTTTTTAAAAAAAATAAAAACTGAAAAAAACGAAAATATTATTTTTCCAGTTTTTACAAAAAAACAGCTTTAAACATAATTGAAAAATATTTTCTAAAATAATATTTTTGTAAAAACTGAAAAATAATTTTCTAAAGCAATTAAAAACGGGGAAAAACTGAATTTCTTTTACTAAAAATTGATTTCTTTTTACTAAAAACTGAAAAAATCGAAAATATCTTTTCTCAGTTTTTAGAAAAATATTGATTTAAAAAAAACTGAAAAATAATTTCTAAAGCAATATATTTTTGTAAAAACTAAAAAATAAAAACTGAAAAGCAATTTTCTAAAGCAATGTTTTTGTAAAAACTGAAAAACGAAAAAATATTTTTTTCCAGTTTTTAGTTTAAAAAAATTCAGTTGTTTTTCAGTTTTTAATTGCTTTAGAAAGTTGTTTTTCAGTTTTTATAAAAATATTTTTCAGTTATTTTTTAAAGCAGATCTTTTGTAAAAATTGGAAAAAAAAAAGTATTTTCGTTTTTTTTTCCAGTTTTTACAAAAAAAGCTTTAGAAAATTGCTTTTCGGGTATGGGTAATGAGTATTTTTAATTAATTAGGAGATATTTAGAATTGACCAACAGGACGATGACATATGTCTCTCCGTTTAAACGAGGGGTATATTTGAACCTAAAGTATGACTGCATGAGTATAGATATCCAATAGTATAACGAAAGGTATTCTTAGACCATTTTCGAAAGTACATGATATATTTGGACCTTCGCCCTTTCTGTAAAGTCAAGTCTTTCTTTATATATATTGAATTTTCTTCTTTTCACACTGAAATATTTCTCATCAATTGAAGTTGTCATCCCATTTTAAAAAGTTAAGTATTTGTTTTTTCAAATATAAAATTAACTTGGTGGTAATATGATTGCAACACCATTTCAATCTCTAATCTCCATTAAAACCAGCTAATTGAAATTACTATATATAACCAACTTAATTTATAATATACTAACACCCATGTGGTAACAGGGGCTTAGCTAGAGTCGGCGGGTTCGGTCTAATCCAATAACTTTAGTTTAAACCATATATTTAGCTTAAAAAATCAATTAAATATTTATATATTATTAATTTAAAATTCAATAATTTAAAATAATTAAAATCTTGAACCCACATATGTGTGGTATAATATTTTATTTCCCTAATTGAAGTTGTCATCCCATCCAAATAAGTCAAATCTTTAGTTCTTATTTACAATTTACTTGGTAATTTGTTTGCAGTCCTTTGAGGTATGCTTTTTTTTCTTCTGTCTTCTGAGATCTTTTTCTTGGTTACTGTACTGTATGTTTTGTGCTTTATCCATTTGTTGATTGTTATTCATATTAAGTTTCTTATATTCTTTTCTCCAAGTATTTCTTATATTAAGTTTTAGCTTTTCGCGCTAGTACAAGTCTAATTTTAGGATAGATCTAAAATTTTGGGAAATCCATAGGTGGAGATCAAACAAAGTAATATCAAGATGTTAATAGCAACAGATTATGAAAGAAGAGAAATAATGGATTTGCAACTTGGGACTTTTATAGACTTCTTCTAGTTCATCGTTTTGTTTTTTATTTGTAAATGAACTTTCTTCCTCCTCGTTAAAATAGTGGTAGAAAAAAGTATACATTAATGTTTGCAGTTCACCTCTTGAATAACAGTTTCAACTTTGCCTACCTGATATAAAGAGTTTATTTGTGGAATTTTAATGCTTTCTAATTCTATTTAGAGATATAATTTTACCAGAATTTTCAAGTAAAGTTCCCTTTCCAGATTTTGATGTTGGAAAATCAAAGGGTGCAATATGTTCTTGCCGCAGCATTTTCTTCATACTGCTTTTTAATTAAATTTTACTTTATCAAAAAAAAAAAGAAAGTAGGGTGCAATATGTGGCAAGTTTTCCTTAGTATTTCTTTCATTACAAATACATACTATTCAATCCGTTTCAATTTATGTGATACACTTTCCTTATAAGTCTGCTCCAAAAAGAACGACTAATACATTTTTATATTTGGAAAAAATTAATTTAAACTTCCCATTTTACTCTTAATAAAAAGCTTTTATAGCCACACAAATGTTAGCATGTTTATGATCATAAGTTTCAAAAGTCTTATAGCCACATAAATGTTATGACATGTTTAAGATTACAAGTTTCAAAAATCTTTATCTTTTTCTTAAATTCCGTGTCAAATCAAACTATGTCGCATAAATTGAAACGAGGGGGTAATTGCTATCGATTTACTTTAGAAAGTAGCTTTCATCTTATAGCATCTCGCTTGTTGTGGAAAATACGTTGTTGGTTTGGTCTTCAATGGGTAATGCCAAGCATGGTCAAAGAAGTTCCGTTTGGCTGGACCTTAGTTGCTCCACGAGCACTGATGTGGACCGTATGGAGAGAGAGTAATAGGATTGCTTTTGATAGAATTGAGAAGGATTTTGTACACTTGAGGAGTAGCCTTTTATCCCTTACTTCCTTTTGGCGCACCCACACGATTCCTGTAGTTATAGAACATCGTTCGTGCAGAACCATAGTTTTTTGTGCATTGAGGGTGAAGGATAGATAGTTTTAAGAGATTAATAACCTGGAAATATGGGTACCAGATCTAGTAAAGACTATTGTTTCACTAATCTTTAACCAAATTCTGAGGATTAGAGATCAAAGATTATAAGTAGTGAAAAACCATATGTAGTAACATTGATGACATGAGCATGAAATAGACACAATGTTTTTTAAAGCTACAAAAAACTCTCAATCTCTTTTTATACGATCAATTCATAGAATCGATTGAGATTTGAGACAGTGATGACTGAAAATCTACCTGATGTTCTCTGTTTTTGCCTTCCTTTTTGCAACTTTGTTGATCATGTTATATATACTTGCAGCTTTCAGGTCATAATTGGAATAGAATAGATATGGCTTATGCTAGTATTGCTTCTCTTATGAGAACAATAGAACTACTCTTGACATCCAATTCGCCAATGCAATCTCTAATTTGTGACTACAAAGAAGAATTTCTCGCTCTTCAGGGAAAAGTTAGTTCCCTGGAAGTATTTCTCAAGAATTTTGAGAAAAGCAATGATACTGAGAAAATGGCATATTTGGAATCGCAGATAAAAGACGTGACAAATGCTGTGGAACACACAATTCAACTGAGACTAACAGAAGCTGTAATGGCAAATGATGAAATGCAGAAAGAAAAGGAACATAAGAGGCTTTTTGATAGCCTAAAACAAGTAGCAGAGGAGATTGATCATGTCCAGAATGAGTCACCAAACATTCAAGATTATAATACGGCGAGCCATTATCAAAGGAAATGGTTGCTGGAAAAACTGACACAATATGGTGGCTCGTCTGGTAACCTCAAAGTCATCTCAATCATCGGGATGGGGGGCATTGGTAAAACGACTTTAGCAAAAGAAGTTTACGATTATGAATCAATTCGATCTCATTATGATGTTCGTGCCTGGACTACTGTATCTCAACAGTATAATGTAAAAGATATCCTGGAAAGCCTTCTGCATTCCACAATGCGTGGCAGATTTTACATGGGTGATGAGTCAGAGCTAGCAGACATGCTACGAAAAAGTTTAATAGGTAAGAGATATTTAATTGTCATGGATGACATGTGGAGCAGTAACGCATGGGATGACGTGAGACATTGCTTTCCAAGTTACAACAATGGGAGCCGAATATTGTTGACTACCCGTAACAAAGAAGTAGCTTATTATGCTGGTACAGAGAATCTTTCTTTGCAGATGAACCTCATGGACCCAGATGAGAGTTGGAACCTTGCCAAAAGTATGGTGTTTGCAAATGAAGCATTACCATATGAGTTCGAGACTATTGGGAAGCAAATTGCAGAGTATTGCACAGGGTTACCACTAGCTATTCTCGTGATTTCTGGGCTTCTCTCCAAATCTAAAAGGACAGTAGAAGATTGGGAAAATATTGCTGAAGATGTCTTGTCATTTGTCACAAAAGATCCATATGAACGATATGTACATGTGCTTGGGTTGAGTTACAATTACTTAACCAGTGACCTAAAAGCATGCCTTCTGTATTTTGGGATTTTTCCAGAAGACAGTGAGATTTCGGTGAAGAGTTTGGTGAGATTCTGGATGGCTGAGGGCTTCCTGAAGTCAGAAAAAGATTTGGAAAGAGAGGCTGAGAAGTGCTTACAAGATCTTATTGACAGACATCTAGTTCTTGTCTGCAAGAAAAGTTTGGATGGCACAAAAATTAGATCATGTAAGGTTCATGATCTAATACATGAGCTGTGCTTGAGAGAATTAACTCAAAGCCAAGACATTTTTGTCATGAAAGACATTGTTTTTGATAAATCATATGAAGATGATGATTTGGATGAAGGTGATGATTCGGGTGGAGATGGCGATTCAGATGCAAAAAAAGCTCAAAGCCATGCTTTTCCTCTAGAGAGTCATCATCTCAGTACACATAAAATGCAGCCCTTTAAGCGATGGACTGATGATGGAATGTGTTTGGCCCTTCTTACTCCCGAACATGATCATTTGATAAGCAGGCAGACAGATGATGATGATTACACTCTCTTGAAACGAACTCGTTCCATTTTCTCTTTTTGTCTTAATTCAACTTTTACTCTAAATTCAGAGCTTATTCATTTTAGTTTACTTAGAATCTTGGACTTGGGTACCACAAAGTTAATAAGTTTCCCTCCACATGTACTATGTCTCATTTGGTTGAGGTACCTAGCATTGTCTGGCACTGGCGAGGATTTTTACATTCCTCCAGAAATTTGCAGATTATGGAATCTGCAAACACTCATTATTGTTAAATTGAATTTTCCTGGAGATGTGACTTTTACGGAGAAAATTTGGGAACTAATGCAATTAAGGCAGCTCAGACTACATAAATTTTATTTGTCAAATCCTCCAAGGGAATCTGATGACGAGGAGAGCTACTTGGCTTTTTCAAACATACATACTATTTCTGGCTTGTCTCCAAGTAGTTGCACAAAGGAGGTTATTTCAGGGATTCGGAATGTTAAGAAGTTAGTAATCTGTGGATATGCCAATGACTATGAAATCTTTCAACGATCTGGACTTTTCAACAATCTTGCCCATCTGCATCAACTTGAAACATTGAGTGTTGAACTTGTTCGTAAGTGGGACTCACCAGTGACTATTCCAAGTATAGCAGCTTTTCCAGCAACACTGAAGAAGTTGAAGTTGGACTCAACTGGTGTAAACTGGGAGGACTTGAACATCGTAGGTGAGTTGCCTAACCTTGAGGTGCTGAAGCTGATGCGGAACGCTTGTATTGGCAAAGAATGGTATCCAATTGAAGGAGGATTTACTCGATTGAAGCTTTTGCTAATTGTGCATTGTGATCTCAAGTACTGGAAAGCCACAGATGACAATTTTCCCGTCCTTGAGCGCCTACTGATTAGAGATTGCCATAGGTTGGAAGAGATACCCATTGAGTTTGCAGATATTTACTCACTGCAACTCATTGAGTTAACTGACTGTACAACCGAACTCGAGGCTTCTGCTGCACGAATTCAACAAGAACAAGAAGACCTTGGAATCAAACCCGTGGATGTTCGTATCTCATGTAAGTATAACATTATATTCCAGAATGAACTTTCCATAATTGCTCATGACACAGGTGTTTATTTATTAAGGTTACACTCGTTTCTCATTTCCACAAGGTTATACCTCGTTTTTTAACTAATCCATCCACACGAGCTTTCACCTCCTGTGGTGATTTGGGGGTGGGTGGGGTTGGGGGGGGGGGGAAATGACCCC
>AWOL01S0042842.1:13695-31568 GCA_000715115.1 Nicotiana otophora
GGGGGGGGGGGGCAATGACCCCTACCTCGTGTATTAAAATATCACAAAGTTGCATAGGAGCTGGACTAGGTCATACTCCCAATCCCTAGTGAAGATTGAACAAACTCAATCTTGTAAAATGGTTTGAAAAATAGGATACTAAACAACATAGTTCTATGATAGGAGATTCCTCCTATGTAGAATTGATCCTATCAAAAATAAACAAGGGAGAGACTCCCTTTTCAAAAATTATTTACATCCTAAGGAACACCAAAAGAGTAAAAAAGAATTTCCTTAATAAACTTAAACTAGTTTATATAATGTTCTTGCATTTCTTTTGCTTGCTTTTATCTTTTCTATTCTTGATTAATACACAACATTTTGGATGACTCTATGTTTCATTTTGATTGCGTGAGTAAAACAATATTGCAAATAGTTAATAAAGGAGATGCCAAGTTATAGTTGTAAATATAATGACCAAATAATTATTGCGATTAGCCATATTAACTTAATAAAAATGATAATTTGATTAGTAAAATAATTCAAGTAGTCATAAATACCTTTATTTTGATAGTTGTAGGTGATGTGTTTGCCTTTAAATCATCCGACCCTCCTTGAGTTTAAGGATGTACTCCTTCCGTTCACTTTTACTCGTCATGTTTCGCTTTTCGAGAGTCAAACTACATAAACTTTGACCAATATGTTAACATGTATTTTTTTTACGACATTGCTATGAGAAAAATTACAAATTATAGTATTTTTTGTATAGTTTCCGATTATCAAAATTTTAATTTTAAAATATTAAGAAAATTTAATGCAATTTAGCTTAAAAAATTAGTCAAATTAGACTCTCGAAAGCCGAAATATGACAAGTAAAAGTGGACGAGGGGAGTATAATGTCTGAACAGTTTAAACTTATAGGTGCAATAATGTGATTCCTACACAAACGCTTGTATTTGTAGTCAAATAATTCATTATTGCTTTGGAACTAACCAAAAAAAAATAAATCATTATTGCTTTGGAGGCTTCATTTGGTGTTATAAAAAAATTAAAATGTTTCCTTTGGACATTTCTTGTGAGAACTTCTACCAAAAAGTCATCAAAATTTAATGTAGTGGATTTGTTTGAACAAGCTCTAAATCTGCCTTTGGCTTTGGATGCTTGTGCTTGTCAAACTAGTACTGACCCTTTTATGTTTCTTTCCTACAGCTAATTAAAGCGGAAGTTATTTGGGAAAATGATACTTTATAGCCACTTTCAATATAATAGTTAAAAAAATGTATATATTTTGTATACTTTTTGTATAGATATACATTTTGTATGTTATATATAAAAATTATACAAATTTTATACACTTTTGGCTATTGAATGTAAATAGTTTCTGGCACGGGCTAGAAGTGATAATACCCCCAAGTTATTTTGATTCAGAGCGACATTAGCTAAGGTATTTAAGAGCAGAAGGATTGAAGTTCATTGTTCCAATTTATCATATTACGTTACCAGGTTTTAGCAATACTATATGGTTTTCAAGGAGATGTTATGTCTCTAAATTGTAATAATGGGTCTAAGTTTTATATTACCATACTTTGAGTTTGCAGAATTGTTAGTGATATTACTGAACTTTCAAATATCTGTTATGTGCATCAGCATCTTGATTGTAATTGGATTTAGAGATGGAAAAATAGGTGTAAAATATAAACCTAACAGGTTGCTCACTACAGTGTTATCAAAGGCTCATTTAAGTCGCGTTTAAGCCCTGAAACTCATAAAAGCACAGGGAGGGCGCTTCGCCTCACTAAAGTTGCGCTTCAGTCTAAGGCAAGGCATTAAGACATGCACCTCATTGCCCATGAGTTTTGTTGTAAATCAAGCGACACTAAACAACTAATATAATCAGAAAATATGTGTATTATCTATAAAGAAAACATTATGAATGAACTTGTTACTTTATTCTTTAATATATATATATATATATATATATATATATATATATATATATATATAACATCGATTAGAGATGATGCCAAATTAATGTACTTAGTTACCGCTAATTGATTAACTAGATCATAAAGCCCTGCGTCGCTCAGAGCTAGCATTGTGGCTACGGGTTAGGCGAACCTAGTAGCTTTGGTTCAACCACTATGCTTGTCTTGAAAAAATGATTAATTAGTTATAAATTAATAATTTAGAATCCAGTAACTTAAAAGGTTTAGAATGGTGAACCCATAAATTTGAAATTTTAGATTTGCCTTGGGCGTCGCTGAAATTTATGAAAACACCAGTAGAAGAAAGGAAAAGAAAATTTCATGTTCACCCATTTTCCTTTCAAATTTCAACTAAATATGCATTTGGACATAAAAATTGTGATTCTTGAAAAAAAAGTAATATTTGGAGTTAAGTTGAATGGTATTTGAAATTTGAAATTTTATTTGGACATGCATTTCACTTGAAAAAATGTTGCAACTTTGTGGGTGGGAAAATTTTCACGAAACATTTAAAAAATTAGTTTAAACCATATTTTGGTTTTTGAAAAACTCATTTTCGAATTTTTTTTAAAAAAAAATTACAAAAGGACAAACATGTTTTTGGAATAAGTTCGAAAAAAAGGAAAACAAATCTATGGACAAAGAGAAATTTATACGAAGAGGGACATCCCTTAGTTAAGCAGTTGCAAATTTGAGAGCTCTATGACAAATACTTGAAGCTCAGTTGTTCTAACTACTCTCTCCGTTCGAATATATGTTTTGTTTAGGAATTAGGAAAGATAAGCATAATTTATGTATAAAAATTACAGAATTCTTATATTCCTATTTTATAATTAACATAACTTGGTATATGTCCCACTTAATAAAATAAATAAATTATTTGGTGCAAAGGTACTTTCAATGTTTGAGTCATATTCAGTTTATGCGTCAAAAATATTTTTTTTCTTTTTAAAATTAACTGTCCATTCCTTCCCGTCATTGGAAGGAAGGGGCAGTTAGAATATCTCCAGAGTCTGCTCTTAGGATTTTTTTTTGAATTGTGCTACAGAAGATTGGAAGGCTAGCATGTGTCTTATTATTTTGAATTCGGCAAAGGCAAAATATATTTCTCTAATTTCGAAAATGGTCTAACAATACCCTTCGTTATACTATTGAGTTATCTATACTCTTGTAGTCATATTTTTGGTTCAAATATACCCCTCATTTAAATGGAGGGACACGTGTCATCGACATGTTGACCAATTCTAAATATTTTCTAATTAATTAAAAAGACTCATTACCCATACCCGAAAAATAATTGTATAAAGTAATTTTTTTTTTATAAAAATTGGAAAAAACTTATTTTTGTTTTTTTACTAAAAACTGAAAAAAACGAAAATATTTTTTTTCCACTTTTTACAAAAACAACTGCTTTAAAAAAACTGAAAAATATTTTCTAAAATAATATTTTTATAAAAACTGAAAAACAATTTTCTAAAGCAATGTTTTTTTTGTAAAAACTGAAAAAAACTGAATTGTTTTTACTAAAAACTGAAAAAACAATATTACAAAAAAAACTCATTTAAAAAAATAGAAATATATTTTCTAAAACAATGTTTTTGTAAAAACTGAAAACAAAACTGAAAAATAATTTCTAAAGCAATGTTTTTGTAAAAACTGAAAAAACAAATCAGTTTTTAGTTAAAAGAAATTCTGTTTTTTCTAGTTTTAAATTGCTTTAGAAAATTGTTTTTCAGTTTTGTTTTTCAGTTTTTACAAAAATATTGTTTTAGAAAATATTTTTCAGTTTTTTTTAAAGCAGTTTTTTTTGTAAAACCTGGAAAAAAAAATTCTTTTTTATTATTATTATTTTTTTTCAGTTTTTCCAGTTTTTACAAAAAATATTGCTTTAGAAAATTATTTTTCGGATATGGGTAATGAGTCTTTTTAATTAATTAGAAAATATTTAGAATTGGCCAACAGGACAATGACATGTGTCACTCAGTTTAAATGATGGGTATATTTGAACCAAAAATATGACTGCAGAGGTATAGATAAACTAATAGTATAACGAGAGGTATTCTTAGACAGTTTTAAAAAGTAGAAAAATATATTTGGCCCTTTTCCGTTTTGAATTTACCCTATAGTCCCCGCTTTGGTCACAACTCACACCCTTATGTTTTTTGGTGTTCTAGGGTGGAAATTTATTGAGATTCACCACCATTTATCATATTTTATCTTCTTGATTTATTGTTCTCAAGAAAATATATTGAAGAGCCAGATTGCTGATCCCAAGCCGGATAAAGGAAGATGGTGGGGTAAATGCATTTTACTAAATTACAAACAGTTGACCATGCATTTTACTAAATTGCAAAGCAAAACATTCAACAAAATAATTAAAGAAAAAATCAGCTTAAAAAATGTACTTTAAGAAAATAATGAACAAAAACAATTCTATTTTGTTCTTCTCTTATAGCAAATTATGACTTGTATCCATCAAGATTCAAAGTATATTTAAACTCTATAACACCGTTTCAATCATCTATGACACAAAGAAATATTTAGAGCATAAATTACGGTATTGTATTCTATAATTGTTAATGCATTGTTAGAACGATGGTGCTGGAACTGTCATTCTCTTTATCACTGACATTATTCTCGTATTCATTTTTCTCCAGTTTCATTCTCCTACTCTTTATCTTATCTGCTTTGGTTTATTCCTTCTTTTCTTAAGAGGAAATATTTATTTTTTGTAGAGTATTGTGAATGACAACGGAAAGATTTTTGAGAAAATATTTAGATAGTGATGATAATAGAAGTCAAGGGAAATGATCAAGGCCAAGTTAACAAAAGTAAATGACACGTCTATTTCAAGGAAATTAAAGAGTTATGATTGCTGGAAATTCTCAAAGAAAAAGAAGTATAAGGTGCAATCGTTACCATTGTTAAGAAAGTGATAGGAGAAATAGAAGGAAAAAGAGGAAGTGCAATTAAGAGAATTGAAGACGTGCCTTTTGGATTTGTAACTATAGCGCATAAAAGGAAAAAATATGAAACAAGTCAAAAATTTCAGAAATTAGAAAAATGTGTATACTGGTTAAAGAAACTTGTCACGTTATCAGCTAAGGTCCCTCAGTTATATATATATAAATTTTTATATTATCAGGTGATATCGCTTCATAATAAGAAAAACAATTAGTAACTTTGAAAATAAAGCAAATAACATATTATATTTTATAAATAGTGCAAAAAATCTTTACCATCCGTGTATATAAGTTAAAATTTACTGGAGTTTAAATCACATTGTGAATTTACTCATATTTAGTCATCAAATATTAAAACCAATTCATTATGAATTCTATAAATGCGGTCCCATATGTTTGCTAATGTGTTCATAACGAGATGTTGCTATAGACATAGGAGGACCTACTATGTTCATAACGAGGTATTAAAACCAATACCTTCATCGGCTTTTTAATCTTAAATGTTCTAAACAAAATATATTACCTTTTTTCAACGCTCCTCTTTTTACCAGAATAGTTTGTGAGTTCGAGTTACCCCAAGAGCAAAGGTGGGTAGTTCTTGGAGGGAAGGATGCCGAAGGTCTATTGGAAACAGCCTCTCTATCTTAGGGTAGGGGTAAGTTCTGCGTACACACTACCCTCCCCAGACCCCACTAGTGGGATTATACTGGGTTGTTGTTGTTGTTGTTGTTGTTGTTGTTGTTCTTTTTACCAGAATAGGTCCTCTTTTTCAATATGATTTATATAAAATATTAACACCCATGTGGTAAAACAGATGCTTTCTAACCAACATGATTTTAAATAATTAATTGAAGTTGTCATCGAATAAAGTTAACTCTTTTGTTCTTTATGTGGAATTTACTTGGTACCTTGATTGACTACACCATTGCAGCCCACTTTAGAGGTATGTCATTTTTCTGTGTCTTCTCAGATCTTTTTTCTTGGTTACTATACTATACTACTCCATCTTTCTTGGGTCATCCATTTGTTGATTGTTATTCATATTTATGTTCTTGTTTTCTCTTTTCCATGTATTTTTGCAGTACGCGCTAGCTACCTTTCAGCACTCTTGTTTCCTTATCTGCCATTGAAAGGTTAGCATTCTTGTCATTTTATATCTAATTTTAGGATAGATCTAAACTTTTGGAGTTTCTTGATCGGAAAAGCCACCTAAAATATAGGGAGCACCCATAGGGGTTGTATGGTAAGGAAAAAAGTTACTCCGGGATTAATTATCCGACATTGTTATCCCATACTCCCGTAGGGATAAAAATAATACTACAACTCCGAGATAACTAATGTTGTGATTAGTTATACCACTGTTTTATCCGTAGGATAAATTCATCTCAAATTTAATTTCGGAATTAATTTTCCCTCGTTCCTTGTACCAAACGAGCCCTTAGCTTAATGTACCCCATAATTTAGGTTGGCACATATAGTAACCATTTTGATTTTAACTATTATCCTATACTGACACGTGTAGTTTCTAGACAAACATTTCAACTTGTGGAAATGAATGCCCTCTCACTCCTAAAGTTCTCCCAAAAACATTTAGCATCATCATTCGACCATTTTATATCCATAACTCAAAAAGAATTTGGCATAATAATTAGCCCATAAACACTTCATAGCATAAATCTTAAAACATCACTTTTAACATTTAATTAAATAAATATTTTTGAAATCAAGTTAAACATGAGAGCACAAAACCTTAGCTTGAACTTCATCTTATCTCATAGAATCTTCACAAGTCATTAGGGACTAACCATAGTGCTATCATTTATTTCATGGGATTAGTTTAACCAACATATAAAAACATAGGTATTAAAGCATACGATAGCACAATTCATTTCAACATGGGATACATAGCTCGCTTGCTCATACGAAGCTATACAAACACTTTAAACATTTTCATAAACTTAGTTTCATGCATTTTTAGCAAAAATCGGCTTAAAAGGAGGTACATCTTAGCTTACCTCGTTTAGCCTTCCCAACAAGCTCAACAACGCTCAATGAGTCCAAATCAACTCAATTTGCACTCATTGAGTCCAAACAACGCTCAATGAGTACCTTATTATAGACGCAACGTCTATAAGAAGGTACTCAAAAACTTTCCGTTTTACTAGCCCAAATCAATGCACTTTTCTCTCTGTTTTTGCCTTCAATTTGCAACTTTGCTGATCATGTTATTTATAGCCCCATTGACATTTTGCAACTTGCATCTTTCAGGTCATAATTGGAATAGAACAGATATGGCTTATCCTAGTATTGCTTCTCTTATGAGAACAATAAAATCACTCTTGACGTCCAATTCGCCTGTGCAATCTATTATTTGTAACCACAGAGAAGAAATCCTCGCTCTTCACGAAAAAGTTAGTTCCCTGGAAGTATTTCTCAAGAATTTTGAGAAAAGCAATGCATCCAGGAAAATGACAGATTTGGAAGCACAGATAAAAGAAGTTGTAAATGTCGTTGAACACACGATCCAACTGAGAATAACAGAAATGGTAGTGGCAAATGATGAAATACAGGAAGAAAAGGCACATAAGAGGTTTTGTTATAGCCTGCAACAAGTAGCACAGCACATTGATCGCGTCCTGAATGAGTCATCAAAAGATATGGTGGGTCGTGCTGATCAAAGGAAAAGGTTGCTCGACGATCTAACAAGAGGCTTCAACGATGAACCCAAAGTCATCCCAATTGTCGGGATGGGGGGCATTGGTAAAACTACTTTAGCGAAAGATGTTTTCGATGATGTAACCATTCGATCACATTTTGATGTCCGTGCATGGGCTACTATATCCAAAGAACATAATGTCAAAGATATCTTGGTAAACCTTCTGCGTTCTACAAAAGAAAAGGATGGCATAATTCACATAGAAGATGAGACAGAGCTACCACTCATGCTACAAAAAAGTTTAAAGGGAAAGAGGTACTTAATTGTCTTGGATGACATATGGAAGAATGAAGCATGGGATGACGTAAGACTATGCTTTCCAAGTGAAAACAAAGGGAGTCGAATATTATTGACTACCCGTAACATTGAAGTAGCTTGCTCTGCTGGTACAGAAAATCTTTCTTTGCGGTTGGATTTCATGAATCCGGATGAGAGTTGGAACCTTTTTAAAAGTACTATACCTGCAAATGAAGCATTACCATCTGAGTTCGAAACTGTTGGAAAGCAAATTGTAGAGAAATGTCAAGGGTTACCACTAACAACTGTCGTAGTTGCTGGGCTTTTATCCAAATGTAAAAGGACAATAGAAGTTTGGAAAAATGTTGCTAAAGATGTCAAGTCATTTGTCAAAAATGATCGTGATAAACAATGTCAACATGTGCTTGGGTTGAGTTACAATCACTTGACTAGTGACCTAAAACCATGTCTCCTGTATTTTGGAATTTTTCCAGAAGACAGTGAGATTTCCGTGAAGAGATTGGTGAGGTTATGGACAGCTGAGGGGTTTTTGAAGTCGGAGGAAGAGGCTGAGAAGTGTTTACAAGAGCTTATTGACAGATGTCTAGTTCTCGTCAGCAGGAAAAGTCGGTATGAAACAAAAATTAGATCATGTAAGGTTCATGATTTGATATATGAGTTGTGCTTGAGAGAAGCTGAAAAAAGAACATTTTTTGTCATTAATGACATTGTATTCAATGATGAGCCAAATCATGTTCCTTATCATCATCTTAATAGGCATAAAATGCGGCGCTTTATGGGATGGACTGATGATATTTTGCGCCGTGGTTCTTACAGGGCTCTTCTTACCCCTAGACATAGGAAGAAGACAGATGATGACGACAACAATTCCTTAAAAAGGACTCGTTCAATTTTCTCTTTTTGTCGAGATTCTTCAACTTTTACTCTTAAATCAGAACTTACTCATTTCAATTTAATTAGAATCCTGGACTTGAGTTGCATAAAGATTAATATTTTCCCTCCACAGATACTATGCCTCATTTGGTTGAGGTACCTAGTGTTGCATAGCCGCAGGGGTGTTTTTAACATACCTCCAGAAATTTCCAGGTTATGGAATCTGCAAACATTCATTGTTGGTGGATATCATTTGACATCTACAATTTTGCCAGAACAAATCTGGGGATTAATGCAATTAAGGCATCTCGAACTGAGTTCATTTCATTTGCCAAATCCTCCAATTGTATCTGTTGAAGAAGAGAAGTGCTTAGATTTCTCAAATCTACACACTATTTCTGGCTTGTCTCTGAGTTGTTGCACAAAGGAGGTTATTTCAGGGATTCGGAATGTTAGAAAGTTAAGAATCAATAGAGGAGATGAGTATGAAAGTTTTCAAGCATGTAGACTTTTCGACAACTTTGTCCATCTACATCAACTTGAAACATTGAGTCTTGAACTTGAGTTTCGAGGGGTGTTAGATGAGATTTCACCAGCGACCATTCCAAGTATAAAATCTTTTCCACCAATGCTTAAGAAGTTAAAGTTGTATGGAACTGATCTGAGGTGGGAGGACTTGAATATCATAGGCGAGCTTCCTAATCTTGAGATACTGAAGCTCAAAAGGTATGCTTGTCGTGGCGAAGAATGGCATCCAACTGAAAAGGGATTTACTCAGTTGAAGCTTTTGCTAATTGAGTATAACGATCTCAAGTACTGGAATTCCCCAAATGACAATTTTCCTGTCCTTGAGCGCCTCGTGATTAGAGATTGCTCTGAGTTGGAAGATATACCCATAGATTTTGCATATATTGACTCACTGCAACAAATTGAGTTAACTGACTGTACACCTGAACTCGAGGCTTCTGCTGCACGAATTCAACACGAACAAGAAGAGAACCTCGGAAAGAAGCCAGTGGATGTGCTTATCAGTTCAGGTGAGTATAACATCATATTCCAGAATGAACTTCGCGTGATTACTTTAGCTTTCCTATTCTTGATTAATACACATTACATTTGGATGATAGAATGCTTCATTTTGAGTGTTTAAACAGATCAACATCTTAAGTCGTAGGTGTAACAAATATAAGTGTTTTCTTTTGTAATGACCAAATAATTAATTGCAATTAGCCAAATTAATGTGCTAACAATGATAATAAAATTAGTAGAATAATTCAAATGGTCATGATTCATGAATCTCCTTATTTTGAGTAGTTATAGGTGATGTTCTTTCCTACAATGGATCTAGGTGTATATTCCAGAGTGAAATTTCTATTAATTGCTTTTGAAACTTAAAGTGTATGCATCTTTTATAATGATCAAATAATTATTTTTATTCAATAAATTACTTTGATAAATGAAATGCAAACTAAATTACAGGTCAAAATGGTGTTAGATGCTGTAGATGAGTAGTTGCCTTTGATGATTTGGGGCTTTCCGTCCATAAGGATTTGTAATGTGCAAATTATAGTTATGGATGTATAAAGAAAGGAGCCCTAGAAATTTTATTTCTGTGACTTTATTCAGCTTCTGTCAACTATTCAGGAGCACATTCCGCAGCAAAAGCGGAGGAGGAAGAGGACGGGGAAGAGGAAGAGGAAGAGGAGCTTTGACTACAGAACCATGCCTGTCTGTTGGAGCGAATTGGATGATCGGGCCGAGAGCTGCCCCCTCTTCTTCTCAATCTCCTTTCCCTAATATGAACCTTGAGTCATCAAAGAAGAGGAAGTAGAGGTAAAAGAAATATTTTCTTAAACAATAATCAAGTTCTAACTTAGCTTCTAACTTATACCTGACTCTTTGAGCTTGTTGCTGGTTTTGTGTTTTTTCTTGAATATAGAAAAAACAAGTGTCGGATGCTACTCGATAACTATGGTGTTTTAGTGGAAGGATTGAAGTCCAGGGATTTAATTCATCTTGGTGAAGACTGTTAAGACTTTTGGTTATCTTATTCCATTGTTGGAATTTTCATTATGTTACTGAGTTTCAGCAATCTATTGCTCCAAAGTGATTGTGAATTCGGTACACATGTTTAATAATTCATATTTGAGTTTGAAGAATTTTTAGGCGAGTCAGGTCCGGTCGCCCGGACCCATGCAGATGGTGTGGGTTATAGCACACGAAAATGTGGGAATCAGGCGGAATTCTTGTTTTATGGTCCTAAAATGTCAAAAACGAGGAACAATCATGGTGAGACAATGACTATTGTTCCTTAGGTCGTTTTTTTATGTCCCGGCAAAATTTTAGGCGAGTCGGGTTCGATCGCCCGGATCCATGCAGATAGCCCACGCAAATTCTGAAATCTAGTGGAATTTTAGTTTTATGGACCTAAAATGCCAAAAACGAATAACGGTAATGGCGATGCGAGACTATTGAAATCTCATGTGGACAACAATGGGCTAGTTGAAAAGCTTGGGACGCACTTGCCCTCAATGATTAATAAAGGATATAAACTAAAGAATAAAAGCAATATAACAGAATAAACTACAGCACAAGGTAGTGAAAGTGACTTCTGATACAGCACCAACACCAATACTGAAACTGAAACTTATCGAGACACTATGCACATTGGAAGAATTCAAACACTTTGATAATCTTGTCCATTTATATCAGCTTGAAACATTGAGTACTATTAATGTTTATAATCCTGTCATTGTTTTCGCCTCTGTGTATAATGTATTCCAAGTGCAAAAGCTTTTCCTGATCGAAAACTTAAAATTTGGTCAGGACTGGGCTATAATGTGAGGGACCTGAAGCTGAAGCTGAATTTATGTGCTTGTCATGGCAGAGAATGACATCCAACTGAAGGAGTATCAGGTATTAGAAGGAGGGGCCTTGGTGTAACTGGTAAAGTTGTTGCTATGTGACCAGAAGGTCACGGGTTCGAGCCGTGGAAACAACCTCTTGCAGAAATGCAAGGTGAACCTGAAATGCAAGGTGAACCTGCGTACAATAAACTGTTGTGGTCCGGCCCTTCCCCGGACCCCGCGCATAGTGAGAGCTTAGTACACTGGGCTACCCTTCAGGGTCGAAGCCACATGGTCACAAGGGTGGTCAATTGACCACCCTTCATCGAAAAATTGCACTGTGTATATAGGTAAAATATTACGTTTTAGAGGTATATAACACATATTGAACACCCTCGGCCGAGAATTGTTATTCACTTCTTTCAAATTTGAATATCCTTGGGAAAATTCCTAGTTTCGCCACTGCTGCCCTTTAATATCAGGTATTAATTAAAAAGTCACAAATGATAATTTCCCTGCTCTTGAGCACCCGTTGATGAGAGATTGCCTTGTTTGGAAGAGATCCCTATTGAGTTTGCATATATTGACTTGTTACAGCTAATTGAGCTAAAGAACTGTAAGCCTAATCCAGGTGAGTTCAATATTATATATCAGATTTTGAATGAACTTCAAAAATTTGCTTTTGAAACTTAATGAAATTGCCTTCGATTGGTGAGAAAATGTGATTTTTACACGAAAGACCTTGTATTATAATCAAGTAATCTATTATATTCGTTGTAGATGCTTTAATATAGCGATTCAAGATTTAGAGTTAGTGTATTCTAACTAGTCGTGATATTCACACATTTTAAAAAATAATTCATATACACACGTTCGCACATGTGGCTCGAGTTGAAATCTGGATGCTTCTGACTAGTCAAACTACTAAGTACCGTTTATGTTTCTTTGAATTTTTTCGGTCATTTCTTTTCTATAAAATTACTCACCTTTTATTATACTCGGAGGCTCGGACTAAATTTTAAATAAGACGGATTGTCGTCCGGGTCTATTACGCTATTAATTTCTCCAAAATTCTTCTTTTGTCCAATCGCTTAAGTTTAGACGATTTATCTCGTAATCAATTAAATGAGATGCTGTGAACTTTGTTTGCTCGTCGTGAGTAAATAGTCGAAATGTGTACAAAACTAGCCCGAACATCAATTTGGAAAAAGAAGTTGCTATTGTTAATAAACTGTGTTCATAAACATAAAAACAGAAAAACCATAAAACATTAGTTAACAAGAACCGAAAAATAATTTTATTCCGAGCCCACATAATTTATAGAGTGTTCTTAAGGAATTTAATCATCTCATTATTTCCCAAGGTATTTGGATTAGTTCCTCTTAGGATAGAACGGAAAACTATTCTGTTATGGCGGCCCTTCAAATTACAGAACTTCTGTGAACTCAAATGACAGAGCAAATCAGATTTGACATTTGCTTTTATTTTTTGAAAACAATGCAATGATGCAAATAAATAAATAAATAAATAAATAAATAGGGGAGAGTTTGCATAATTTTTGGTGGTAAAAACTGAGGCAAAGCCTCTGATTTTATAGCGAACGAGTTGGAGTTCAATAGGTATAAAAATGCCTGTTCGTGAACAAAGTGTGTATTGGGCAAAAATGTTCAAATTTCTGTTAATTACTGTTTGGGAAATTTCTTGTACCGTTAGAAAAATACCGTGAATTTTAAATTAATAATGGAAAAGGGCAAATAATATTGGGGATCCAAATTCAAAATCGAAGCCAAGGCCCAAACTGGGCAACGACGACGCAAGACTTACTTTCTACTCAGCTCTTCAAGAATTAGAAAAAATGATTTTCTATTTAAGCATAATATGTTTCCTCTATTTTTCCAATGAAAGACAAAGTTCTCTCCTTAAATGAATCTTTTCAAAATTCTTATTTATTCACGTCGCACTTAAAAACTTAGCAGTTATAACCATCCGAACATGGTGTGTTATATACTTTAATGCTGCGCATGTGCTATAATATAATATTACCCTGTAAATTGTGGCACAAAATGTGGATCTCAAACACATTTTTTTAAGATAACGGCACCCCATGCGAAGGTGTATATGACGTTGAATGAAATTTTTTGAAATTTATATAAAACCTATTATATATTTTAAATAATTATTTTGTTATAAAATCATGTTATTAAGATTAAAAAAAAAATTAAAGTTAAATTATTTTTAAATATAAAAAGATGTCAATATTTTAAAATATACTTTAATAAAATGAGTCAAATAAGCGTTGAGTCGACCGATGCAATACTCTCCATCAAATCTTACTGCATGTATCGCTCTAGATTATCTAATGTGAAGTCAAATGCAGTTTTTTTGTATTATTGTTACCTATCGTTTTATAATGTATTGTATTATACTGTATCGTTTGTATGTTTTATGGATACAATGTTTGGATAGATTATATCATTTGCGGTTGTTAAGTAATAATATTTTTATTTTTCTGTTTTGACTATATCGACTTAGGAAAAACCACTACTAAAAACTGGCTAATTTCATCCAGGAAAACCCGTCGAAATCGGTCTGAAATTGAGAAAAAACGACTGATTTTCGACCGCTTTTAATTAGTAGAAAAAATGATGGTCGCTAAGGTGTTCGGCCAAAATCGGTCGGATTCATTGTGTTGACTGACAATCAAACTACATTTACCGACCGAAATCGGTCGGTATTAATTAAAAAGAAATTATTTTATTTTCAAAATACAGACCGAAATCGGCCGGAATTAATTAATTTATTATTTTTAAAAATACCGACCGAAATCGGTCGGTATTAATAATTTTTTTTAAAATTTAATTTTCAAAATACCGACCGAAATCGGTCGGTATTAATTTATTTTATTTTTATTTTATTTTCAAAATACCGACCGAAATTGGTCAGAATTTTAAATATATAATAATTTTAGAAATCTTCCAGATATATTTTTTTTTGTATTGCATGTATACTCCCCAGCCCGAGATATCATAGCACCACAATATTATGTCTTATTACTGTATTACTAATTAGTACTAGTATATATTATCATTATTATTTTATTGAATTCTAATTCTAAATATAAAATATTATATCTTATTACTAAGCACTAACTACAACCCTTCATATATTTGCTTATTTTTTGTTAGTCCACAACTATTGGACTCTATGCATCAAAGCTCAACTTATAAGATTGAAAAGCTCACATCTTTCAGCCGATGTGGGACAAGAGTATTTTTCAATTTACGACTGAATTAAAAAAATTTAATAAAATATTATTTTCCCATTTCAGCCGATGTGGGACAAGAAAATAATTTCAAATTCCGACCTTCCGACCGAAATCGGTCGAAATTTTTGAAACATTTTAATAAAAAATTGTTTTCCCATGGAAAACCCCACTACTTCTCTTCCCATGGAATATTTATTTACCAATCTATCCATTTTATTATTTGTTTGTTTCTTTTTTTTTTAATGAAAAAAAGAGTGCATTAAACAAGGATTCCATAAATTAATAAAAAATTATTTCAAGTAAATAAAATTATGATTACATTTTAATGTAAAAATATGCTTAGTTATTTTTTCTAAAATTTTATTTATAATCCTGAAATAACACATTAATTATTTTATATAAACAAATATATTAACTAACCAGAATTAAATATATCGTACATTGGTTAAGTAATTGGTATATATATATATAAGTTTAATCGAACATAATTGAATTTTCAATTGATCCAATTATATTGAGTTGTATCCAATTATATTAAGTTGTATTAATACAATTTAATTCAATTATAGTAAGTTTGAATCGAACATAATTAAATTTTCAATTGATCCAATTATATTGAGTTGTATCCAATTATATTAAGTTGTATTAATACAATTTAATTCAATTATAGTAAGTTTGAATCGAACATAATTAAATTTTCAATTGATCCAATTATATTGAGTTGTATCCAATTATATTAAGTTGTATTAATACAATTTAATTCAATTATAGTAAGTTTGAATCGAACATAATTAAATTTTCAATTGATCCAATTATATTGAGTTGTATCCAATTATATTAAGTTGTATTAATACAATTTAATTCAATTATAGTAAGTTTGAATCGAACATAATTAAATTTTCAATTGATCCAATTATATTGAGTTGTATCCAATTATATTAAGTTGTATTAATACAATTTAATTCAATTATAGTAAGTTTGAATCGAACATAATTAAATTTTTAATTGATACACCGATCAAGCATTCGTGTATATATAGTATAGTATATATATATATATATATATATATATAAGCTATATTCAATATAACATTAGCTATATTAAGATGTATGTATATATATAAGATGTATATATAGTATAGTGTAGTATATATACTAAGTGTATAGTATATAAGCTATATTCGATATAACATTAGCTATATTTATTTATCGAATATTAGCTAATGTTATATCGAATATAGCTTATATACTATACACTTAGTATATATATATTACACTATACTATATATACATCTTATATTTATATATATATATATATATAGTATGCGTGCCGATTGCCATCGGTTGTTGGGGGCAACATCGGGAGGCGACATCGCTCGTGGCAGCTGATGGCTTTTGGCAACGGAACGGCGAGGCCTCGTGCAAGTAGCGCCGCAAAGTGCCGTGCGCATGGGGCTAGACTCAGTACATGCCAAAGGCCATCGGTTGTTGTGAGTTGTGTCTGGCATCGCTCGTGGCGGCTGATTGCTTTTGGTAACAGAACGGCGAAGCGTCGTATGTATATATACTAAGTGTATAGTATATAAGCTATATATATATATATATCTAAAAGCTATATTCGATATTAAATATTGAATATTAAAACTTAGGATCTTAAATCAATTATATAAAGGGTGACAAAAACCGACCGATTTCGATCTGTAATATTATTAAATTTATATTTTAATTATTTTAAAATCGTTTTTCCGACCGAAGTCGATCGGAAATATTTAATTATAACTTATTCCGGTTGGTTAATTAAATATATATAATTTTTGTTATATTAAAAACCAATTGCCTTGGGCAGGAAATAATAATTTTAAAATTTCCGACCGAATTCGGTAGAAAATTTGGAAAAAGTTTAATAAAAAATTATTTTTGTACATTATATACAAGTATGACCAGGTGTTGGTCAAATATTGACCAATTTCCGACCGAAATCGGTCGAAATTTTTATTTTTTATTTTTCTGTGAGACCACTATTTCCGTTGTCAGAAATATTTTTGTTGACTTTTGCGACCAAAATATGCCTCGGACGAAATATGCCAGTTTTCTAGTAGTGAACATGAACACTTGTAATTTTTTATAATTTGCTCCATATATTCATTCATGTACGTCTTTATGCAATATATGGCTCCATATTTTGATGCACTTCTTTATAATATATTATTTTGTAGAACAAAAATATGGTCATAGATACATGTAGTTTCAAATAAGGGAAACAATCTGAGCAAATTAAATAGTAAACTAAAATCAGCAAAAAGTATCCAAATAATATGGATTGAGATAAAGGATACAGAAAAAAGGAACAGGAGAACGAACCAATGATTTGGACGGCGGCGAATGCAAAAATAAGGTAATTGGGTGGAGTAAAATATAAAATAGAATTATAGAGAATAAGTCGTGATATGATTGAAAAGAAAAATAGGAAATAATCTCACCATATCGATTTGGTTGTTTCGTAAAATGAGGCTTTTCATTGTTTTCGAACAATTAATTTAACAATACAATACGACTAATTTAAATAAACAATCAAAACTAATACTCCCTCTATTTCAATTTAGATGACACACTTTCCTTATTAGTATGTTTTAAAATGAATGACATATTTCTACAATTAGAAATAATACAACTTTAAACTCTTTATTTTACCCTTAATGAGAAACTTTTATATCCACACAAATGTTATTGCCCCACAAAGCTTTTATCTCTTAAGCTTTTAAGACCACAAGTTTCAAAAGTCCTTAAATTCCGTACCGAGTCAATAGTACCTCGTCTAAATTGAAACGGATAGTGTATTATTTTTGGGATAATAATACAATACTCCTTTTGCTAATAAAACAAATAAACACTCTGACTTTCCCGGGTCAACTCTCATCGAACATCCCATCAAATTTTTTAAGAAGACTAACTCTTTCTTTCTTTCGATATATTATGGAATTTACTCAGT
>AWOL01S0042843.1:16216-114529 GCA_000715115.1 Nicotiana otophora
AAAGGGTGGAGCGGAGATGGGAGGAGGGCATAGGCGGAGCCATAATTTAACATTTATGGGTTCGATGGTCTAATCTTTTTAAGTTACTAAGTTCTAAACTAATAATTTTTACATATTTAATGAATTTTATATGATAAATACAAAATTTGAATCAAAACTAGTGGGTTCGGCCGAACCCGTATGCGACAGTGTGGCACCGCCCCCGGAGGAGGGGACATTAATTTGGTTTTTCTCATTTTCATATAATCTTTTTTTCACTTTTGGTATTCTTTTAATCAAAATATTCGTAACCACACGCCTAATCACCGTAATTGGCACGCAATATTACCACATCAATTTAGTTTTTGCCACAAAAGCATGATCAACAGTCGGATTGTTTATTAATACTCATTCTATCAAGTAGAAGTATTAAAATAAAATAAAAATGAAAGATGAGTAACCGGCTTTAAAATTTGATGCAAGTATAGGTGTCGATTAGGCCATTTTGCCTAAAACAAAATTGTTGTATTATCAAGCATTTTCTTAATGTTAAATGGTATTTTCAATTTTTTGGTATACTACATAGTATACTATATTTACCAGTGAAGAATTCTATTTCGTTGATATTCATAATATTCTTGTTATACTAATATACCATGAGGTATATTGTGTAACATATCATAATTATAGTTGAATTGCGATATATTTTATTTGAGTATGTTAAATAATATTTACAATATTCTTGATTTAATAATCCACAATATTCCTGGTATGCAGTATACCATGATTACAATTGAATCAGGTATAAATGGTATTCACAATATTCTTAATATATTGCATCGTCTACCATGATTAGAGTTAAATCTTGGTATACTGCGAATACTAGTATATTAAGTGGTATCCACAATATTCTTGGTGATAGTATACCACGATTAGAGTTGAATGGTATTCTCAAAATTCTTGGTATACTTTGAATCATAGTATACTTTATTTGAGTATGTTAAATGACATACTCAATATTTTTGGTATATTATATATTGGTATAACATGATTAGTATTAAATCATGGTACACTTTATTTGAGTATATTAAATAGTATACCTGATATTGTTAGTATACTACAAAGTATGCCATGCTTATTATTTAATCATGGTATACTTGTTTGAGTGTGTTAAATGGTATACCTAATATTCTTGGTATACTGCACTGATATACTGTGATTAGTGTTGATTCATGGTATACTTTGTTTGAGTTTGTTATATAGTATACCCAATATATTGGTATACTACATATTGGTATACCATGATTAGTGTTGAATCATGATATACTTTGTTTTATGTTAAATGGTATACACGATATTCTTGGTATAATATATATTGATATACCATGATTATTGCTGGATCATGGTATTCACATATTTTTGGTATACTACACATTAGTAATTATAATCGATTAATGATTGTATAAAAATATCCCACCGGTAATTCTGATACTCTCAATATTCTTTGGTATATTGTGCATTGGTATACCATGATTACTGTTAAAACATGGTATACTTTTTTAGAATACAACTAAATGGTATACCCAAAATTTTGGTATATCATAATTATTGTTAAATCATAATACTCTTAATATTCTTAGTATACTACATATTGGTATACCATAATTAGCATAGTATAGTAAATTTTAGGATTTATCGATTTAACTAGAAAGAACCAAAAAAAGGTTTTAAAATGATAAATTTTTTATGCAAAAAAAATCTTAATTTCTTTAAAAATTGCACCAACAAAAAAAAGTCGTCTACAAATATAAAATCAAAAAATCAAAAAAATAAAATGACACTTTGACTATCATAACTATAATCGATTAATAATTGTGTAGGAAATATTACAATACTAATTTTAGGACTAGGTTATATATCTAGAAAAAAAAAACAAAAAAAAAAGTAGAATAAAGTGATAAAATTTTAACGGAGAAATTTTACTGAAAAAATAATAATTATAAGAAAAAAAGTGACAGATGTTGAACAAACAGATAGGGCTAAAAACCTCTTAAAAACATAAAGCAAAGGGACTTTTTTGTATATATACAAAATTTTAAACTTATTTACCCGGTTTTGTCTAAGTTTTCATATTTACAAGAAGTAATAAAAGTTTTTTACAAAATATATACAAATCCGGTCAAAATCTACAATTTATCTACAACATAAATACACATTTTTTGTACAAAATCCGGTCAAAAACTATAATTTACATACAATTTATATACAACTTATATACATTTATGTAAGTTGTAGATATTTTGTATACCGTTTCTACATTCGACATACAAAATATATACAATTAGCTCATGTCTCTTTTTCAAGTTTCAATCTGAAATTTCAACCAAAATCACCTCGAATCTTCACCAAATTATCTCAAATTTGAGATATAAACTCCAACGGATATTCCCAAAGCTTTGAAGCTTTTTAATGGCTGTCAATGGAGTTTTTAATGGATTAACATAGTTTCCAATTCAATCTACTCGCTTCTAATTAATACTATTTTGTTTATTAATTCCAAAAAGCTAAAAGAATAATAACTAAAATGATTCTCTTCATCAGAGCTGATTTCTTTCTTATTTACTTCCTCGTTTTCATAGGATCTGAAGCAAGAACTTTGCTAGGTACTAATCTTCTCTTTTTTTTTTCACTTAACATTAGTATCATTTCTTCAGTTAATCCACAAGAAGATATTAATATAAGAATACTGATAGAGAATGAAAGAGAGATCGAAGAGGGAATTCCCTATTCAATTCATAATATAATGGGATACTCATTAATACTAATTTGTATATAATTGGTAAATTGTATATCAACTTATAATTAAATTAAAACATAAACAGTGAGGGTAAATAAGTTTCTAATGTAGTACATATAGGTAAAAATTCCGAAAACAAATTAACATAATTAAAAGACGTTCTCAACCATTTGTATCGCCTTTATAGAAATTGTTTTCTTTCGTTATGCTGCATGTTTTGTTAAGTGTGAATTTCAAATAATTGTAAATCTGTCAACTTCTTTTCATGTGATTTTAAATTTATTTCATCCACTTTTAACAACTTGGTAATTTTACACCAACATATTGAATACATATCGATACATCTGAAAGAAAGAAAGAAAGTTGAACCCTTTTAAAAGAATAAATACATGTTATATCAAAGGACAGGGACTAATGGTAAATGAGATTGTGCGGAGGAATCCAAGACGAAATACAGTGTTACCGACACGCATTAAAAAAATTCCTTATGGGTTAAGAATGCAACCTGTATTCCCAACTTTTGCTGTGAAGGTTATACTCAAGAATCATTACAGTTATGGAGCTCCCTCCCTCCCCCTGCTAGTCAGACAAAGAATAAAGCAGCAATTTCTGACAAATACGATAATAATAGATGATCAAAGCTATAGCTAGGAAGTAGGAACCAACCTTTATCCTTTCTAGTATCAGTTTTAGCAATTAATTTGGCGAGAATTAAAAAAATTCCTTATGGGTTAAGAATGCAACCTGTATTCCCAACTTTTGCTGTGAAGGTTATACTCAAGAATCATTACAGTTATGGAGCTCCCTCCCTCCCCCTCCTAGTCAGACAAAGAATAAAGCAGCAATTTCTGACAAATACGATAATAATAGATGATCAAAGCTATAGCTAGGAAGTAGGAACCAACCTTTATCCTTTCTAGTATCAGTTTTAGCAATTAATTTGGCGAGAATTAAAAAAATTCCTTATGGGTTAAGAATGCAACCTGTATTCCCAACTTTTGCTGTGAAGGTTATACTCAAGAATCATTACAGTTATGGAGCTCCCTCCCTCCCCCTCCTAGTCAGACAAAGAATAAAGCAGCAATTTCTGACAAATACGATAATAATAGATGATCAAAGCTATAGCTAGGAAGTAGGAACCAACCTTTATCCTTTCTAGTATCAGTTTTAGCAATTAATTTGGCGAGAATTAAAAAAATTCCTTATGGGTTAAGAATGCAACCTGTATTCCCAACTTTTGCTGTGAAGGTTATACTCAAGAATCATTACAGTTATGGAGCTCCCTCCCTCCCCCTCCTAGTCAGACAAAGAATAAAGCAGCAATTTCTGACAAATACGATAATAATAGATGATCAAAGCTATAGCTAGGAAGTAGGAACCAACCTTTATCCTTTCTAGTATCAGTTTTAGCAATTAATTTGGCGAGAATTAAAAAAATTCCTTATGGGTTAAGAATGCAACCTGTATTCCCAACTTTTGCTGTGAAGGTTATACTCAAGAATCATTACAGTTATGGAGCTCCCTCCCTCCCCCTCCTAGTCAGACAAAGAATAAAGCAGCAATTTCTGACAAATACGATAATAATAGATGATCAAAGCTATAGCTAGGAAGTAGGAACCAACCTTTATCCTTTCTAGTATCAGTTTTAGCAATTAATTTGGCGAGAATTAAAAAAATTCCTTATGGGTTAAGAATGCAACCTGTATTCCCAACTTTTGCTGTGAAGGTTATACTCAAGAATCATTACAGTTATGGAGCTCCCTCCCTCCCCCTCCTAGTCAGACAAAGAATAAAGCAGCAATTTCTGACAAATACGATAATAATAGATGATCAAAGCTATAGCTAGGAAGTAGGAACCAACCTTTATCCTTTCTAGTATCAGTTTTAGCAATTAATTTGGCGAGAATTAAAAAAATTCCTTATGGGTTAAGAATGCAACCTGTATTCCCAACTTTTGCTGTGAAGGTTATACTCAAGAATCATTACAGTTATGGAGCTCCCTCCCTCCCCCTGCTAGTCAGACAAAGAATAAAGCAGCAATTTCTGACAAATACGATAATAATAGATGATCAAAGCTATAGCTAGGAAGTAGGAACCAACCTTTATCCTTTCTAGTATCAGTTTTAGCAATTAATTTGGCGAGCATTAAAAAAATTCCTTATGGGTTAAGAATGCAACCTGTATTCCCAACTTTTGCTGTGAAGGTTATACTCAAGAATCATTACAGTTATGGAGCTCCCTCCCTCCCCCTCCTAGTCAGACAAAGAATAAAGCAGCAATTTCTGACAAATACGATAATAATAGATGATCAAAGCTATAGCTAGGAAGTAGGAACCAACCTTTATCCTTTCTAGTATCAGTTTTAGCAATTAATTTGGCGAGAAGAAAACCAAACGCAGGTTAAGAAAAAAGTTACACTTTCCTCTTTTTTGCTCAAGTTGAGAAGGAAATTTGAAAGGGTGAAAAATGTGATATGGTACAATATGAAACAACAAATATAAATTAAGTAATCAACCTTGTGCAATTCCAAACTGTGAAGTTCCTTAGCTACAAGTTGTTTCAGCAAAATAAGTAAAATCCCTTAAAACAGCTAAAGTTGCAGCATAAATTTATGTTATAAGAAATGCCATCAGAGTATCAAAATGCATGCATCTCGTTTAAAGTTGCTGTAGGACACTAACCAAAGAAGATATCTCCAGGTATCACTTGCTCTCAGCATCATATAGATCTGTACTGAAATGTCTATTAAGGAAAATAAACAATAGCCCCAGAGCAAAGGAAATAGATACAGTTGATAAATGGTATCAGAGAAGTATATGCATCATACTTCAAAGAGAAAGAACTGAGAACTTGATACTATCATAGCGTTGTCTAATTACAGACCATCTAACACAAAGACACACACACACATACATGCACACACAAGATGCAGTTTCAATACACAAGAATCTCATGACAATCCCCATAGATGAGATAAGCTCAATACTCAAGTCTTAATGTTTGACTTCTCAAGGTACATGTATAGAAAATGCTAGACATTTCTTATTCACACTGGTACCTTTCTGCTAGGGTCATACAAATTCATAATGTTTCATGTCAGGTATAGGTTGCACAACAGTTATTAGGTTGAATTCTTCGCATTACCTTGAATTTCACTTAACCCAAGAATAACCATTTGATTATTGTTGCTGCAGTCAGGACGCTACAAGCATGATAATCAAATAAAAGTTTTACTTTATCGAAACTGTGCATTCATTGTCAAAAAAATGTAGCTCTCCATTTTCTCGTTATCTAAGGTAAGAGTGACAAAGTAACACCTCATAAAAACTGAGTTATTGTAGCACACTTACGCATAAAGCTCAATATGTGGGCAAAATTAATTCTATTGAACCTTGGCGAAACAAAAATCCCCAGACTAGCTTTGTTCTCTGAGCAGCAATAACTTGCATGTTGGCATGCAAAAGTACAGCGGCTACATAGAGTAAACCGCACCGAGTCTAAACAGGTAATGTGCTAGGAGCTCCTGGTGCTCACTTTCTAAGGTTTAAAAATTGTCCTGAACAAGATTACCTTTCACCACAGGAATTCTAGAAAAAAACTTGTGAAAGCAATGAGAAATGGTTGACTATCAGACCACTTCCTCATACTACAAATGAGAACTTCTTTCGTAACATAGAACTATCTGAACTCCGTATTTGCATTTGACTAGATTTTGCATGATCTAGAAATTTGTATATGATATGAAAAGAGAGAACTTAACACAGGAATTATAGGATTTGAATGGCCAAAGGTCTAATATAAGAAGATAACATACCAAGATCTCTAAGATAGCTATCAACAAAAGCAAAGACCAAAGGATTGAATGAAGTGGTTTTAGTATGTGCCACAAATGTTATCTATGTGAATCAAAGTTTCCCAGACACCTATTCGTGCACTGTAGATATTCATGGGAGGTATGGACCATGTTCCTAAATGTAGCTGGGGTGAAGTGGGTGGATCCGGCTTCTATAGAAGACATAGTGAAGAGTTGGTGTAACGGATTGGGAAGAAGCTCAAATACATCTGGAACGCAGCATCACTATGTATTTTTGGTCAGTTTAGAAAGAAAGAAACAATAGATGCCCTGAGAACAGATACACATCCTTAGCATGTCTGAAATTTCAAGTCTTACAGCTTTTGTACTCTATGCAATTTAAAAGATGCTTATGATGTGAATACTTTTATAGACTTCTTAAACTCCCTGCAGAATTGAGGGTAGAGTCCTTTTTGTTCTTTACCTTCCTATCAAAAATATAATAAAAAAGAGCAGCTCGGTGCACGAAGCATCCACGTCCACGCAGGGTCCGGGAAAGAGACACACACCATGGGGTTGTAATGTCAGCAACCTTACCTGTCGCAAGCGTCAATGGCTGATTCCACGGCTCGACCCTGTGACCTACAGGTCACATGGAGACGATTTTGCCCGTTGCTCCAAGGCAGTGTTATCAAAGGCGAAAAGCGCAAAAAAGCTCTAAGGTCTGTTGAGGCTTTAAGAGCAAAACGCAAATAAATCATGAGCTTTTAAGAAGAAAGGCGCAAATAGAAAATAAACTACAAATATGTATGTGTAGTCCAAGACTAATATCTATAAGCAAATATATGGACAAAGAAATTAAAGAAAATTTAAAATAAAGTGAAATATCAATTGTTTAGTTTCGCTTTTCAGGATAATGCTCATTGGCAAGGAAAAGCATGCCTTAGAGCCTTGATGACAATACTGAAGTGCGCACTAAACAAGGCAAAGCGCTCAACATTTTTTGAGCATCGCTTCAAGGCTTAAGCGCGCTTTAAGCGGCCCTTTGATAACACTGCTCTAAGGCTCCCCTTCATCAAAAAAATAAAAATAGTAAAGAAAAAACCAGCAAGGACTAAAAGTTCTACTTCCTCTAATATAACTTTGTTATGCTAAAAAACGTAATTCAGGGGACATCATTTCTCCTCATTCATCATACACTTTTTACGCTTCTCAGACTAGAATAACTAGAGCCTTAAAATATGCAAATTAATAGCATTCTCAAATACATGATCAGGTCATGATTAATGACAAATTTCACAATAAGAAGCATGCATCCCTCCTCAATCACAGGGCTAAAGAGATCTAAATTCTATACTATCAGCAACGCTATTTCGACACAACCACTATAAGGGGTCGTTTGGTATATTACAACAACAACAACAACAACAATAACAACCTAGTAGAATCCCACTAGTGGAGTCTGGGAGGGTAGAGTGTACGCAGACCTTACCCATACCCCGAAGGGATAGAGAGGTTGTTTCCGGGAGACCCTCTCGTTTGGTATATTGTATAAGAGAATTAATCGGTGTATAAAACTTTGTATTGAGTTTATACAGTGTGGTTGTGTTTTGCAAATCAGGATAATTAATCCACGTATGACTTAATACACTAATTAACATGGAATAACTAATCCATGTATAACTAATACATGGATAAAACATCAAAGGGATAAAATTATCATTGTCTTTTCTCTAGGAGCCAATGAAGGTCAAGCATCCAAAGGTATAATTGTAAACTCATTTATTTTTATTTGAAACAATAAATAAATATTTTAAATGATATCTTGTATATCTAGTTTTAGTGCAATGAACCAAACACCCAACAAGAAATAATCCATGTATCACGAATCCATGTATTACTAATACCTACATAACTAATCTTTGCATTATAATCCATGTATAATTAATCTTAGTACCAAACGACCCGTAATACGGTAATAGTATTGGGTATCAGCATTCAGACCTTAAAAACTATTTTTTTTATTATCAACATTCAGATCGATGCAACTAGGGAAAAGAACTGGTTCTGTTAGGCATCCTCACAATTGATGGAAAATTTAATATTAGATATAAACATCTTAGCTAAGTTGCTCGTACTCTTCATTTTCGGTGCCACCCGCGTCGACACGACGTGGGTGTGGGTGTGGGTCCATACCGGATCTAGTTAACTGATTTTGGATACATTGAGCAAAACCAACAGATTTTTTCCGGAGACATACAATAATTTCTTTTAAGAGGAGACGCAATGATTTCTGAAACCAAAGCAAAAGTTAGGGTGAAATTGAAGAAAATAGAATACCTTGTATATAGAAATTTCCATGCCAGTCTTTTTTCTTTTATCTCCTCGGATTCTCTTCTAATATTTTCTCCTTCTCAGAATACCTTGTAAGTTTTCCACATATTATGTCATAATTTAGACACATTTTTATAAATTTGATTTTAGATATTTGAATTATTTTTAGTCGAATCTCTACACCCGTATCCGACTATCTGTACCTGGGTATGCACCCCCTGAATCTCAAAATTTAGAATTTAGATTATAAAAGATCCGACCTCTAAATCCGCACTCGTGTAAGACATCCATACCCGAGTCCGAGCAACTTAGCATCTTAGTCAGATTTATGGCTAACAGAGATGGATTGGTGTATCATAATAAACATTCTTCTTTACTGGATCAAAAACAATTCGCGAATGAGGTACTCGACGTCTCTCTATTTTGCAAAGAAGAGGATAGTTGAGCCTCATCTCGACTAGAAACATATGTTCTTCCTTCTTTTTGAAACCTCTACGTAAAAAGCGCTTATCCATAATTCTATTAGAGAAACAAAAGCAGCAACAAAATTTGATTCCTTTTTCGACTTCTTCGATGCACAATAGATGTTACTCCTGTACTCTTGAGCTCTAAGGTCCATTATGCTTTAAGCTCAAAGCGCAAATAAAGCATGGGCTTTAGTGAATAAAGGCGCAAATGGAGAAAAAAAAATACAAATATGTATATGTAGTTCAAGACTTACAATTATAAGCATGAATAGCAAATATATGGACAAAGAAATTTAAAAAAAAATACGATAAAGTAAAATATCAATTGTTTAGTGTCTCCTCTTCAGGATTACGCTCATTGGCAACGAAAATTATGTCTTAGAGCCTTGATGACGACATTAAAGCATCTGCTAAGAGAGGCGAAGCACTCAACATGTTTTGCGCCTCGCTTCAGGGCTTAAGTGCGCTTTAAGCGTACCTTTAGTAATACTGATTGTATCTTTTCTGTATATTTAAACTAAAAAAATCAACCTAGAATTAGCTTCTTTCACTAAAATCTGTTGTTCTTTAATTATCACAATCATCAAACCAGAAATCTCTCATCAGTAACTATCTTGGATCAGATTATCACCAAAAAGTTTCAGTCACCATGGGGAGCAACTCAATACAACCGATAGTTTCAATCTTAACGGTGATTCCATCTTTTATTTAGACATCAATCCAACATCTAATTACATAGATTAGTAGGTTATACAAGAAAACGGGATTGAAGCCAGTTTCTGATGGAATTTTAAGCACCAAGCAGTAACTGACGAGAGACGGTGAGAGTATGCCCTAGTCTTCCGTTGCTCGTATCATCACATTTAAAAACATTAAACGACCATGGTTTCACGCTTAATTGCAGTTATAGAGCATCATCAGATAGGCAAAGATGGAGGATGAAAGAGAAACCATCATAGAATGAAAAAGAATTTGAAAGCAAAATGTAAAGTGGAAAAACGTCTGGAAAAGCAATAGTGTCACTTATTAAGGTAAGAAAATCACTTGAATATGCAAAAGCCTTACTACACACTGAAACACTTGAGTTTTAAAGTCTTTGTCAGTTCCAGACTAAATCACAAAAGGTCCCAAAAATATTCAGATTGGGAACAAGTTACTATTACGAACTTGACCCACCACAGAGTAACATATGTCTGAAAAGTTCTACATTCTTTTTCCTACTTCTTACACTTCATGTAAAGAAATTTATTGCACTGTTGAAACACTATTTTATGAATTTAAAAACGTGAATAATAAAGTGACGAGAACACATGCTTTTGATATCATAAACTCCCTCAGTGTGACAACATTATTTTTAGTCTGCTCCGAAATATGGAAGTGTAACGACCCGATAGTCGTTTTGAGTACTAGCCCTTATTTTCGTGTTCCGAGACCTCATAGCTTCATTAGATGTTATATGACTTGCGTGCGTGGTCCGTGTTGTTTTTCGGAAATTTTTTACGTGAAATTTTAAAGAAAAAGTGATTTTTGGCTTTAAAAACAACGTGTGTTGACCACGGTCAATGTTTTTGGTAAACGACCTCGGATCGGTGTTTGGACGATTCCGGTAGGTTCGTATGATGTTTTTGGACTTCTACGCACGTTTGGTTGGGGTTCGAGATGACCCGAGCGCATTTCGACGCAATATGTAAAAGACGGTGAAAAATGAGTTTTCAAGTTAAAATCTTGAGTTTTGATGATCGATTCTTGTTATTTGCTAAGTTGCTCGGGTGCGGGTGTCCGATACGGGTGCGGATCTAGAGGTCAGATCCTTCATGATCTAAATTTAAAGATTCGGAGGTACGGATCCAGGTACGGATACGGGTGCGGGGATTCGGCTAAAAATAATTCAATTATTTAAAAAATAGAGTTATAAAAATATGTCTAAATTATGAGACATTATGTGAAAAACTTACAAGGTATTTTGAGAAGGAGAAAATATTGAACAAGAGTAGAATTTTAGGAGAAGGACTGACATAGAAATTTATATATATAAGGTATTCCATTTTCTTCCATATCACCCTGGCTTTTGATTTGTTTTCAAAAATCATTATATCTGTCCCAAATTTCTCCGTTGATTTTGGTCAAAGTACCCAAAATCGGTTGACCAGATCCGACACGGATCCCACACCCATACCCACACCCACATCGTGTCGACACGGGTGCGGCACTGAAAGTGAAGAGTCCGAGCACCTTAGGTTATTTGATGTTATTTTGATGATTTGAGGTAGCGAGCAAGTTTATATTATGTTATTACACTTGTGTGCATGTTCAGTTTGGCGCCCGAGGGGCTCGGGTGAGTTTCGAATTGGTTTCGGACCATTTTTGGATTTGTGAGATTTGCTGGTTTTCTGTTGGTGCTCAGTGCTTTGCGATCGCGAAGCCACTCTCGCGATCGCGAAGGGAAAAAATTTGGGTTGGGGCTGGTACATTATGCGAACGGGAGAGGTGGATCGCGAACGCGAGGCCTGGGGAATTGCTCTTCGCGAACGCGAAAGCCCTCACGCGAACGCGTAGGATTGGGGAAGTCCGGGGATGGCAGGTGGTCTTCATCGCGAACGCGACCCGAACGTGGAGGCTTGGCTGGGGACTAGCCTTCGCAAACGCGATGGAGACTTCGTGAGCACGAAGGCCATTGGGCCTACGCGAAGAACACCTGACGCACAGTTAAATGAAAGCTGAAAATCAGGATTTTATCATTCTACACCATTTTTGAAAGCTAGAGCTCGGACTAAGAGAGGATTTTGGAGAGATTTTCATCTCAACTTTATTGGTTAGTACTTTTTAACTAGTTTTGATGTATTTCCATAATCACCCATTGATTTTAACCTTAAATCTATGAATTTCATGGTAGAATTTAAGGATTTTGTAAAATTGAGATTTAGACCTCAAATTGAGATCGGATTTCGAAACAAATCACATAACCGGGCTTGGGGGTGAATGGGTAATCGGACTTTGGTTCGAATCTCGGATTTTGACCAAGCGGGCCCCGGGTTGACTTTTTCCCATTTCATTAAAGATTGAATCTTTTTCACTCGCGTAGTTTCTAAAGCTTATTTTGAATTGTTTGAACTATATTTGGCTAGATTTGATTGGTTTGGAGGTTTATTCTAAAGGAAAAGCCATGGTTGATCATTGATTTGGTTGTGGGAAGAGGTAAGTGTCGTGGTTAACCTTGACTTGAGAGAATTAGGACTTGATTGGTCTATTTGCTACTTAATTTATCTGTGGAGGCGACTATATGCAAGGTGACGAGTGTATATACGTAGTCATGGGTTAAGCATGCGGGGTTGGGACACTTCGACGTATATGCAAGGTGACCTGTTTTCATGTTATACTTGTTTACTCTGTTTTGTTGTTATTTCATTTATACTCGTACAGGTTTATAGTGAGTACCTTGTTATAGCCTCGTCACCACTTCGTCGAGGTTAGACTCGGCACTTACGGAGTACATGGGGTCGGTTGTACTCATACTACACTTCTGCACTTCTTGTGTAGATTCGGGTGTTAGTCCCAGCAGCAGTTAGTAGAGGCTTGCTCAGACTATCCTATCACGGAGACTTGAGGTAGAGTTGCACGACGTTCACAGACCCTGAAGTCCCCTTCTTATTTCTTGCACTGTTATTTCATTCAAACGGTTGTATTTTTATTTCAGACCTTGGATGTAGTATTTTGTATTAGTAGATCATGTACTTGTGACACCAGATTCCGGGGTTTTGACTAGACGGCATATTGGGATTTATCATATCTATTTTGAAGTTCTACGGTCTTTATTTCTTATTTAACTATTTTTAAAACCTGTTAAAATGAATAATGTGTAGGTAATGTTGGCTTGCCTAGCAAGTGAACGTTAGGCGCCATCACAGTCCCGCGGTTGGGATTTCGGGTCGTGACAGGAAGATTCTAAATTTGGAAATAATTTAACTTAAACTTCCCATTTTACCCTAACTGACAAGCTTTTATAGCCACACAACTGTTATGACAATTTTAAGACTACAGTTTCAAAAGTTTTATAGCCACTGAAATGTTATGGCATGTTTAAAACCACAAGTTTCAAAAGTCTACATCTTCTCCTAATCAAAACAACAACAACAACAACATACCCAGTATATTCTCATACTTGGGGTATGAGGAGGGTAGTGTGTACGCAGATCTTACCCCTACCTAGTGAAGGTAGAGAGGCTGTTTCCAATAGACCTTCGGCTCAGGAAAGTAGGATGGAGAAGAAGAAGAACAACAATAAGAAGCAGAGAGAGAGAAAGAAGAAAAAAAAGGTAGAAAGAGGGGGTAAAAAGGGGGGGGAGGGAACAGAGTGAGTAGCACCAAAATAGTAATAACAGGAGAATACGATAACTGAAACAAACTAAACAACATGCTGTAATATAAATCTGAGAGATAGGAAAGTACATGCGTACTACTAGTACTACTGGTAAGAAAGTCACAAAAAATAGAAACGGGTTGTAAAAGATAGACTTAACCACTATCTATCACAACAATCAAATGATTCTCAATACTACATGAGTATAATGACTGTTGGTCTTGAGGCAATACTCATGATTATAATAATGTAGATCTTGAGGCTACAATTGTAAATGTACTCACAATATTCTAAAGTCAAAACACATTACATTGGAAAGAGATAAATGTGTCATCTCCGGCATTTGGATGGTAACAAAAATTATTATATAATACCCTTAATTTTTAAAGTTTATATGCACAATTTCAAGCTATTTTTCACATAAGGTAAGATATTCCATATGAAATCCTAAAATAATGGAAAAACATATTCTCCTTGTACCTCTGCTTTTACTTGTTCAATTTTATCAAACAAGTTGCAAAGGCTTTGAATGGTGGTTTATCACACAACATTTGTGATAAGGCTTCCAGTTGATGGTCAAACCCAACCAAACATATCTATATCTACATCTAGTGGATTAATTTGGTAACCGTTGAATTAGATGAAGGAACTCACCTATCAAAAATTCTGCCAATTCTTTTTGATAACCAGAAATTCTTGAGGGTCAGTAGCTCAAGGTTCGAAATAATAGGCCCGTCCGTCTACCCTTCTCGACTTAAACATCATGCACAATTCTTCCAGCGTACTAACATGCTTTGAGAACAAAAGTATTTCCATAATCTGTAGAAATACAGAAGGAAGCACCAAGCAGGTTTTTCATTGTTATCAGACATTTTTCAATAACCTAACACCAACTACTCTCTAACTAAAAACTGAAATAGCAAATCAACTTTATGAAGAACAGAGTGATGCACACCTGCCACTGCTCTTACTCATTTATCCTCTTCCACCTCCTCTTATTGTAATAACAACTACCATACACAAATAGAGGTCCCTCCTCTCATCCCATCTTTTCCACCGTCAGCCTGTCCAACTATCCTCTTGCCAAAGCATATTGTCAATGTCCTAACGGTTTTGCTACTAAATGAAATGCCACATAGATACCAAATTTAGTCTCAATAGGATCCATTTACAACACAACAACATCAGCATACCCAGTATTATCCCACACCGTGGGGTCTGGGGAGGGTAGTGTGTACGCAGATCTTACCCCTACCTTGTGAGGATAGAGAGGAAAACCTACCAAAATCAAAGTGAAACCCAAACTGGACCTTATAAACCCCTAGGCACTTTATCCAATTACAAGGTCTACAAACATTAAAGAACCTTTTATGCAAAATCCTAGCAAGTATTACTGAAGTTCTCACATAAAAACCACAATACAGGAGGAAATTCTATTGGAAACAAATGTATTTGCTTAAATTCCTAAAACATTTTCTTTATGAGAATTTAGGATTACAACATCAAGTACGATGTGAAAATGTCCTATGAGATAATATTTTTTTAAATCATTTTCTGGTGTTAGGTTAGGTTGGTGGCATATGATAATATGCATGCACGGCATTTAGCTGGTGTTCTTTAATAGTTATGAATTGCCAACCAAACACCATAAAATGATTAAATGAAAGAAAAACTCTATAATACCAAATAGAACCTTTCTTCACATATCTATTTCAAGACAAAGCATCTAATAACCCCATTGTACGATTACTCTAATGTCTTTGAACTCATTCTATGCACTATAGACTTGTATTAAAACATAAGCATTCATAAAATTTGTGAGCAATGTTAAAATGGAGGAACGAAAGGATACACTAAATAAGTGCCATGGGCAAATGCACCAGCCAAAACACCATAGAACAAACGATCCCTAAGAACTGGCTTGTGCCTCAGAGCTATCCTAACTGAAAAACCCAAAAACATCAATGCAGTGAGCTATGAATGATAAGAAAGCAGATCCATCTGAAAAGAATATCAAATAAGCAAGAATTGGATAGATCAAAAACTAACTGAGGGGGAGGACAGGCGCATAAACAAGTGGAACCAAATACTCAAACGCGGGTCCTTTTCTCCTCCTTATAACTTGCCTTCAACAAAGCAAAAACACAAATTCAGAAACGCTCTATTTGTCCAATCGCATTTTATACGAGCAAGAAAGATTTACAGCGAGCAGTTAAAGTAACTTACGACTGAGCAGAATCAGACGGCGAAGCCATGGAGGGCAGAAATTTTGAGAGATACAAAAGCAAAATTCCAAGCAGCAAACGCAAATGCCAATTTGAGAGGAAGGGACAAATAAGGCGGCCGCCACACCAGCCCACAGTTTCCTTACTTTCAGAAAAGCCACATATGCCCGGTAAACTATACGAAATATACTACATAACTATTCCTCAACCCACTATTAACCTCACTAAGTATAATATTTGGCATCGTGTCACACATGTTACAATACCAGTTACTCTTTCTGACTCGTTTTATTACGCAAAATATGTTTATATTATATAATTGAATGAGTAAGTGATACGTGGAGCCGAAGACAGAAGACAGTGGGGTTCGAAAGTAACGATCTCGTTTGTTATCGGAGAGAATGATATTCATAAATGCGATATAAATGTCTGCCACCCGGTAGCATTTAATAGAGAATATTTCACAGCATTAAGTATATGGTCCGTTACAGAGAATATGGCATTCACTACCTACCGTTACACATTCTTCAATGGTCCTCATAATTGTCATTAAAGAGGGGCTTGATCCTAGGACCTTTTTCCCTAGGTACAACTATAAATAGTGAGCTCTATTATCATTGTAAGGGACACGAATTTTCTGACAAACATATACTACACTCTGTTCAAAGTTCAATACAATTTTATCTTCTTGCTCATTCAACCTCAAGGCTAAGTTCTATATTTTTGTCTAATTTATTTATCATCTTGGGATCAAATTAATTCACTTATTTATAAATCACGTATAAATTCAACTGTATCGTTTTACGGGTAAACAGTTTGGCACCACCGTGGGGCTTAGACAGTTGTGTAATTGAGTTTATCCTTGCATCTATTACTAACTCGTTTGATTATTTGTTCTTAGCAAAAACTCATAAAAAATGGCAGATAACGGTGTCAACATCGCACACAATGTTGAGGCCCATGGAAATCAGCCTCAGCACAAGGCTTCAATTAGTGATACCCGCAACGAGGGGGATGAGGCCATGCCGGTCCATGACGGACGATATCTGCGACATGTTCGAGAGGCAACTCCTGATGATGCTGAAGACGAGCACGTCGTCGAAATAGTGAGGATCTTGAAAGAGCAACAAGCGGCCATTAAAGGCCATCTCACACGACAGGATCAGGTCATGACGGAGTTGAAGCAGGCGTTGTCAGGTGCTTCCAACAACACGAGTGGACGAGGTCCAGTTCATCCCGGTGCTCCCACAAATCAAACAACGCAGAGAGTCGACAACAACACCCCGAGGGGCGAGGTCGGCTTCGATGAGGCCGGGGGAACGGTAAGCGAATCTGGTCACAACAACGAGAGTGATCCCTTTAAAATCAAACTCATGCGGTTTATGAGAGAAATATAAATTACGGGCGCACCACCAGTGCTGAAAGGGTCGGACTCAAAGAAGTATACACAGTTGTCGTTCAAACCAAGTATGGCACTAGAACTGATCCCGAAGTGGTTTAAAATGCCAGACGTGTCGAAGTACGATGGGACTTCAGATCCTCAGGAGCACATCACCAACTATACAATGACACTGAAGGGGAACGATTAAGCTCCTCACGAGATTGAGTCGGTCTTACTGAAGAAATTCGGGGAGACCCTTACGAAGGGAGCCTTCACGTGGTATTCGCTTTTGCCCGAGCACTCCATAGACTCCTTTGAGATGATCGCGGACTCTTTCATCAAGGCCCATGTCGGGGCCAGAAAGGTACAGGCTTGAAAGGCCGACATATTCAGCATTGCACAAGGAGAGTCCAAATTGTTGCGGGAGTTCGTGACCAGATTCGAGAAGGAAAGGATATTGCTACCGGCTATACCGGATGAATGGGCAGTTGAAGCATTCACCAAAGGTCTGAATCCGAGAAGTTTCGACGCTTCCCAAAAATTGAAAGAAAGTTTGCTCGAGTTCCAAGCAACAACTTGGGCGGATATTCATAACCGGTACAAGTCAAAGATAAGAATTGAGGATGATCAGCTCGGTTTCCCGGCGTTGGCCAAGGGTCGGGATCGAGAAAAGAATAAAGAGAAATCAAAGGATGATTTCGACACAGATCAACGGTCTTCAAGGGGTCGATTTTTGCCCTATCGGGCCAAAGGATGCGGCAGAGGTTTTCGGTCACCGGATAGATTCGCTACCGATAGGAGAGCTGATCGCGGCCGGAATAACAGGTCATTGTAGGACAAGGAGACATTGGGTTCTCGAGATTCTTCCTACCCCGGGCTTTTTGAATACAACTTCAACAACATTGTAGTGGAGCTGGTGTCGACTATATGGAACATTAAAGAAGCACGGTTCTCGAAGCCAATAAGATCCGATCCCAGCCAAAGGGATCCTAATTTGTGGTGCGAATACCACGAGACAAACGGGCACTGGACTGGGGACTGCCGGCATTTGTGTCGAAGAGGTGGCGAAATTGCTGAAAAATAGCCATCTCAGGTAATTCTTGAGTGATCGGGCTAAAAATAATTAAGGCTGCAACTGCGATAATGTGGAGCCTTCGAAAGCAGGAGAGGATCCTCCACGTTTGATGATCAACATGATTTCGGGGGGAACGAGATTAATTGTGTGACATTTTTTGCGGCAAAAAAGACAAAGGTGTTGGTAACCTACAGTAAGAGATTCCGGGAAGTCTCCGAGGACGACATTACTTTCACGGAGGAAGACGCGGATGGACTATTGCTACCACATAACGATGCCCTGGTAATCTCTCTAAATGTTTTAGATTTTAAAATTAAGCGTGCTCTGGTGGACCCAGGAAGTTCGTCCAATATCATCTAGTGAAGAGTGTTGGAGCAAGCCAAGCTCATCGAAAGTATCATTCCGGCCACGAAACTCCTCGCCGAGTTTAATCTGGCAAACATGATAACCTGGGAAGAGATCCTGCTGCCCACGAATGCCGAGAGGGTGATGAAGACGACCCTTTTCGAGGTAGAAGATGGAGATATAGGTTACAATATTATCCTTGAGAGACCATGGTTGCACGAGATGAAGGCTATGCCATCAACATATCATCAGTTGCTAAAATTCTCAACTCCGGAGGGGATTAAACAAATAAGAGGTGACCAACTGGCAGCAAGGGAGATGAATGCAATCTCAATTTCTAGTACCAAAGGGAAGGAGCATATGGCATAGCAATTACAGGAACCAGCGCCTGCTCCCGAGCCGAGTGAAGTTAACCAAGGGGAAGAGTCGTCGGAATCCTATTAGGTACCAAGATATTTCCAGGTACCAGAAGAGACAGATGCAACAAAATCCACAGCGGAAGAATTTGAACGCATTGTTCGAAAAGTTCTTGGAGAGGAAGTTCCACTTGGGGACAGGACTACACCCCGAGCTCAGGTCTAGATTTGTTGAATTTCTTAAATTTAATGTCGATTGTTTTTTGTGGTCGCATACAGATATGACAAGTATCCCGCCAGAAGTGGTCGTGCATAAACTAAGCTTGGATCCCAACATCCCTCCGGTAAGACAGAAAAAACATCCTATTGCCGAGGTCAGAAATAAATGTTTCAAAGAATATGTAACTCGCTTGCTTGATATCGTTTCAATCCGAGAGGTAAATTATCCTGACTGGCTAGCTAACGTAGTAGTAGTTCCAAAAAAGAATAATAAATTTTGCATGTGCGTAGACTATAAGGATTTAAATAAGGCGTGCCCAAAAGACTCGCTCCCATTGCCAAACATTGATCAAATGATTGATGCAACGGTCGGGCACGAGTTAATGAGTTTCCTCGATGCTTACATGGGTACAACCAAATCAAGATAAACTCGGAGGATCCGGAAAAAACTTCGTTCATAACTAACTTTGGCACATATTGTTATAATGTGATGCCCTCCAGGCTAAAGAATGTCAGAGCCACGTATCAGTGGCTCGTAAACAAAATGTTCGAGATGCAAATAAGGAAAACCACAGAAGTTTACATAGATGATATGCTGGTTAAGTCTTAGAACGCAGGTGTTCATCTTAAGCACTTACAAGAAACTTTTGACATCTTAAGAAAGCACAACATGAAGCTTAACCCCGAGAAGTGTGCGTTCAGGATCAGCTCCGGTAAGTTACTGGGATTTTTGGTGTCACAAAGAAGGATTGAGGTTAACCCCGATAAAATTAAAGCCATCGAAGACATCCCGGATCAGCTGTCAAGCATGAAAGAGGTTCAAAGGTTGACAGGGAGACTGGCCTCTTTGAGAAGATTCATTTCCCGGTCTTTAGAGAAATACCATTATTTCTTTTCACTGCTCAAAAAGAAGAAGAACTTCGAATAGACCAAGGAATGTCAGCAGGCTTTGAGCAATTTGAAAAGGTATTTGTCAAGTCCTCTGCTACTGTCAAAACCGGAGGAAGGCGAATAACTGTTGATCTACTTAGCGGTATCGAAGGTAGCGGTAAGTGCCATTTTAGTCCGTGAGGACGAAGGTACGCAATCTCCTATTTATTACGTTAGTAAAATTTTAATTGAAGCAGAAACTCGCTACCCACATTTGGAAAAATTGGCCTTAGTTCTCGTAGTCGCCGCTCAAAAGCTTAGGCCTTATTTCCAATGTCATACGATAGCTGTGGTAACCACTTTTCCCCTGCCGAATATTCTTCATAAACCCGAACTTTCGGGTAGGCTGGCCAAGTGGGCCGTCGAAATAAGTGAATTTGACATAGAATATAAGCCTAGGACTACGATTAAGTCACAAGTCTTGGCCGACTTTGTGGATGATTTCAGTCTAGGACTGTTACCTTTGGCTACCAAAGAAGCAGTGATGGTATCAGAATCGACAACAGGAGTTTAGACCCTATTCACGGATGGAGCTTCCAATGTGAAGGGGTCCGGGCTTGGCACAGTACTAACCATGCCTTCGGGAGGAACCCTAAGGCAGTCCATAAGAACGTTTCCTCTGACTAACAATGAAGCAGAGTATGAAGCTTTGATTGTAGAACTCGAGCTGACCCGGTGGATGGACTCTGAGGTCACAAAAATCAAATGTGATTCCTAGTTGGTAATAATCAGGTCTACAGGATCTTCGAAGCCAAAAAGGAACGCATGCAACTGTATGTAGCGAAGGTCCAGGCTCTGCTCGCTCGGTTTAAGGAATGGTCAATTACACATATCCCAAGGGAAGAGAATGCAGAATCAGCAGCCAATCTGGGTTCGTGCACGAAAATGAAGGGATCGGACTCCGGTACGGTCATACAGCTTATGCACTCGGTACTGGACGCATATAGTTATTACGAGGTAAACGCGACCAACTTAGTCTAGAACTGAAGAAATGAGATCATTGATTATCTCGAGCATAGAAAATTGCCTGAAGATCCCAAGGCATCTTGCGCTACGCACTAAAGCAGTGCGATATAGTTTCAAGGGAGGTCAATTATACAGAAGGTCTTTCCAAGGCCCGTTGGCCCGATGTTTGGGAGCTTCTGAAGCTAATTATGTTATGCGGGAAGTCCACGAGGGGATCTGCAGAAATCACTCAGGCACGGATTCCTTGGTGTTAAAATTAATTAGGGCAAGATACTACTGGCCCCGAATGGAACAAGACGCCAAGGCTTATGTTCAAAAATGTGATAAAATGTCAATGCTACGCACCGTTGGTACATCAACCGGTAGAGACATTGCACTCTGTTTTGTCACCATGGCCATTCATGAAGTAGGGGATGGATATCGTCGGACCACTACCACCGAACCCCGGTAAGGTAAGATTTCTTTTGATTTTAACTGGCTATTTTTCTAAGTGGGTTGAAGTAGATCCTTATCAGAAGATCGGTGAACGTGAAGTGCTAGACTTCTTGTGGGAGAATATAATTTACAGATTTGGGATACCAAAAGAGATAGCATGTGATAATTTTTATAGGCGCAAAGGTCACAATGTTCCTTGAAAACTTAAAAATCAAAAGGATCACTTCATCACCTTATCATCCGAGTGCAAACGGTCAAGCAGAATCAACAAACAAGGTGATTATCCAAAATCTCAAAAAGAGATTGGAAACAGCTAAAGGTAAATGGCCCGATGAGCTGTCAGGAGTACTATGGGCGTACCGGACAACAACCAAGTCAAGCACGGGGGAAACTCCTTTCTTTCTTGTGTACGGAGTAGAAGCCCTAATCCCGGTGGAAGTAGGAGAGCCTACCCTAGGATATTTCTGGGAGAACGAAGAAACAAACAACGAAGCAATATTGGTCAAATTGGAGCTGCTCAACGAATGCATGGACTTGGCACATATAAGGATGGCAGCCCAAAAGCAGAGAATGGAAATATATTACAATCGAAGAGCCAACCTCCGGTATTTCAAAGTAGGAGACCTGGTTTTAAGGAAAGTAACTCAGCACACCCGGGAGCTCAACGCAGGGAAGCTGGGTCCAACGTGGGAAGGCCCCTACCGGGTTTCGGCTGTCACCGAAAGAAGGGTCATACGAATTAGAAAATCAAGACGGAGTAAAGTTGCCGAGCAACTGGAACGTGGCACACCTCAAAAGATACTATTGCTGATGAGCCTCGCCTACACTAAAAGTATGTGCTGCACTCTTTTTCCCTTCATCCAGCTTTTTTCCAGTTGGGTTTTTCTAGGAAAGGTTTTTAACGAGGCACCAACTTAAAGCATACTATGAATGGAGGTTCATTAGCAGGAATAAGACCTTAGAATGACAAGGCATGCAAACGACGGATCACTATAAAGCGGTCAAATAATTTTGGCTCGGTAGCAAAAGTTCCTATCGGGAAGTAAAATTTGCTATCGAACAAGGGTTACCCGCCCGTTCACGAGTGAAAGCTACTGAGAGGTTGTTAGATAGTCTTTGGCTTGATAATAAAGTTCCTAAGGCGAAGTGAAGCTTGTTATCGAACTAAAGATTATCTAACCATCCACTAGTGGAATCTCAGAAGGATCAAGACTTTCAGTGTTCAAATTCATATTCTTCGCATTCGAATACTTGGGGGAATGTTATGAGGATACGTCAACAATGACTGCCACATCGACCGGGATACAAAACCCAAAAATAAAGTTATATCATCGGGACCGGGGATTGCGCGGCCAGCCCCGTAGAAATAAGTTTTACAAGTTAGCCACAAGTAATGGCAATTTCTTTTTAGCACAACAAATGCTTATGTACTTTTGAAAGTGAAAGGTGTAAATTAAAGTTCTTTTATTTCTAATTTGTTTTTTGTGTGAACGATGAATTAATTTTATCATTTGAAAGTTAAATAAGTACTTCAAATGCCAGTGCCGTAATGAACAGGAGGCGTCCTCTTCAAGAGCACCGTAAACATAATATGGCCCTCTCTTATAAATCCCTCACGTTAAAGGGTTGATTTTGGAAGAACTTATGCCCAAAATCCAAATTCTCTCGGGGAAAAATACACCCAAAGCCTTGCACAATTCAACGCAAAGAGTAAAACTTGTGCATATACTTAAACGTAAAGCACGCAAAGAGTTGCGCAAATACTTAAACAGAAAGTATGCAAAGAGAAATACAACAAACGTGCCAAGTAGCACAAATAAAAAGTATGGAAAAGAAAAGAAAGCAAAAACAACGCTACTGCATCTCCGGAACCCGGAGGAAGAGAAGTATCTGCACCCCCAAGAGAAGTGGGTGGATCCGCCGTCGGCTCAATACTTTGGCCTTCAACATCATCACCTTTTGCTTCTTCTTCAGTTCCCAAGAACTCAGAATTGGAACCAGAAGAGTCGGTAGCATCAGGTCGGGCCGGAAGACCCCTTTTGGCAGTTGACTTTAGCTCAAGGGCCTTAGCAATTTTGGCATCAAAGTCAATGACACCCGCTTTGGCCTCTTCCAAGGTTTTTCTCTTCATGCTATACATAGCATATGTTTTTTCAATAATGAGCGAAGCCGCTCGGCGCTGGAGTTATTCTTTAAGTTGGTCGACCTCGGCAAAAAGGTTATCATGTGCGGATCTGGTGGCCCAGAGGCTAACATCAAGCTCGCGGACAGTGGAGCTAAAAACTCTATTGTGCTTGATGGTCCTCTTATTATTCTCCTCCAACCGGGCATACTTCGCCTCAGTAGCAGTAACTTCTTTAGTTTTGGATTTTAAGGTTGCCTCCAAATTATTCAATCTTTCTGCAGAGGCAGCTTCACGATCGGATGCAGTAAGAACGACATTATGGACTTTAACCCATTTGGCCTTAGCTTTTTCAAATTGCGCCCTTAACGGGGCGACCTCCTAGCTAAGGGTCACTACTTCTTGCTCGCTTTGCTACAACCGAGCCTCCAACTCAATGGCCCCATCAGCTTGTGCTTCTAGTTCTGAGATGCGAGTAGCAATTTGATCTCGCTGGGCCAAAAGTTTATCTCACTCGGAGGTAAGTTCCTCCTTATCAGGAATCAGCCTTTGAAGGCCCTTAGAAGAAAGGGAGTTGGCTTGCAAAATAAAAATACAAATTCAAAACCCTACCATAACAAAGATAGAAGAAACAACAGAGGGAACGAAGACTATACCGCCACTGCGTTGTGCATGGCATAGTTAGCAAGTTCCACCGGCCGGGACAACACATGACACCCGGTAGAAACCGAGAGGGTAATGCTCCTTCTCCTTCGGGGATCTTCTGAGGGGGCAACATAATTTTGCCCCAAGTTCCCATGAACTAGGGACTGGGGAAGAGGGACATCCTCCTCTCGGGCAACTGTGGCAGGTAGAGATGATGTAGCAGTTGTTGGTGGAGAAGGTAGAGTTGGTAAAAAAGGAGATGAAGTTGATGGCGTTGTAGGATGAGAAGTGGTTGCGGCAAATGCAGTGCTGGTTGTTGGTTGCTCATCAGCCAAAGACGGAAGGACTCGGTACTCAGCCTCACGGTACCGGGCATGGTGACTAGTACTCGGAAGCGGGAATTAGCATTTTCCACTATATCATACTCCCCTAGAGCGTCGAGGCATCGTCCTCAATTGGTGTAACTAACTCAACAGATTGAGCATTCTGTTGAGCTGAGGAAGGGCGTCGTCTTCTATGTAGAGAATCCCCCCTCCTCACTGGCTTCTCCATCATCGTCAATCACCACAAAGTCTATGGCCGGCTCGGGCACGAGACTCATCACCACAACATCCAAAGACGACTCGGGTGCGACATTCTTTGCCTTTGTATTTTTTCCGCTGGCCGCGAAGAAACGTATCCTTTTTGGTTGGTTGTTTTCTGGCCGAGGACTCCGAGAAGAAGCACTTGCACCAGAAGTAGGCCCAGAGACATCGGTTCGGGTAAAAGCCTCCTGCAGCAGCCTCGCCGCGTCAGCTGGATTAGCCAAAATATCCTCCCCGAGGACGACAGCTGAGCCCTGGGGTAGACCTGAATTCAACAGGAGAGAAAGGTCAATCAACTTCCTTATACGAAAGGTAAAAACTAGATGAGTTCGACTTACCATAATTTTTGGCCTTTCACCCCTATTTAAGGGCTAATTCTTTCCACGTGCGGGTCTCGGGCGTAGTGAGACCAAAATTTTCTGGAGCCATTGGTCCAAGCCTTCAACCCTAGGTGGTATCCACCGAGTTGCTGAAATAAGCAAAAGAAGAAGGGTCAATAACAATATGGGGCGATCTTTAATAGAAGAAAAGACAAAATGGTGAACTTACGAATGCGGTTCCATAATTCTGGAAAGGATGAAGTCGTGACCGGAATGATGTCACTGGTGGCAACTGCAACGAACCGTTTTATCCACCTATGGTCGTTGTCATCATCCATACTGGATAACAAAGCATGGTGGCCACGTTTGCTGAAATTTATCATTCCCTCACGGAAAATCTTGGGGGAATAGATGTTAATTAATTGAGCCAAGGTTACCTCTTCTCTCGTCTCCTAGCATAGACGCCGAAGACAAGCAATTGTGCTCCACATAGAAGGAATTACTTGTGCCAGGCATACCTAATAACAGATGCAGAACTCCACGATAACAGAGTCAAGCTCCCTGCTCAAAGAGAATTGCCCCAAAGTGAAGGGATACGTATAAAAATACGTGAAACCCTTCTTGGGTAAGGTTATCCGCTCCACCAAGTCAGGAGCGATGATGTTTAAATCAGGGCAATGGCAGCCTTTATTCATAGCATGGATGTTAGAAGGACGGATAGAAGAAGGATACACGCCAATAGCTCACATGCAAGGATTAGCGGTAGGGTACTTCTCTTTGAAGTCCTTAATTGTGACAAGACTCCTTGGGATGATGGTGCTCATCGTAGGAGGAGCAGTGTCATCAGCTTTACCTTTGTTCTTTGAGGAACTAGGGTTTCTCGAAGAAGAGGCCATTGTAATCAGAAGAGAGAAAAGGGTTTTTACTAAAGAAGAAGATTTGGGAAAGTTAAAGACAAGGATGAGTTAAGCAAAGAAAGTTCGAGAGAGTTTGGAAAGTTATGAAGTGTGATTGGGGAAGTTTGATGCGTATAAGTAAAGAAATATGCGGCTAATATCATGGCCATAATTACCTCGATAACCGACAAAAGTGGTGTTGAATCATGGGATGATGCGTGTTCAGGGCATTAAATGCGGACATACGTGCGTCTAATCAACCGTCAGAAACTTTTCAAAGAGGGTCAAGGAATTTTCCGCCAAAAAAAGGTATCTTTACCAACTTCCCGGTGACACAAAGTTATGCCACCGGAAAGTAGGGGGACTATCTGTATAGGGTAAAATATATTTATATTTAATGAGCGAATGAGAAAATGACATGTGGAGCCGAAGACAGAAGACAGTCGGGTCCGAAGGCAACGATCTCGTCTATTACTGGAGAGAATGATATTCATAAAGGCGAGATAAATGCCTGCCACCCGGTAGTATTTAATGGAGAATATCTCGCATCATTAAGTATATGGTCCGTTACAGAGAATATGGCATTCATGCCTACCGTTACACATTCTTCAATGGACCTCATAATTGTCATTAAATAGGGGCTTGATCCTAGGACCTTTTTCCCTAGGTACAACTATAAATAGTGAGCTCTATTACCATTGTAAGGGACACGAATTTTCTAACAAACATATACTACACTCTGTTCAAAGCTCAATACACTTGCTCATTCATATTGTTATTATTGCCCCCGGAAGCCCTGCTTCCGGAATCACGATTTTTGCTGTTTTATCTCAATCTCAAGGCTATGTTCTACATTTTTGTTTAATTTATTTTTCATCTTGGGATCAAATTAATTCACTTGTCTATAAATCATGTATAAATTCAACTGTACCATTTTACGGGTAAACAATCTTCCCAAAATAGTCTATGGTGATTATCGTTACCGATAAAATAACTGTGTTTTTTCATTGCTAATCATTGCGTTGCTTTCATTTTGAATTCAATTTTGGGGGAAGAAGAGATGGTGATATTGTTAGGGTTTTAAATTCAAAATTAGAATGGAAAGGAAGGATGCCGGAGGTGGTCATCCACGTATATGATGTGGGGAATAGTGGCTCTGATAAGACCAACAATACAACTGTTCAGATCAACAAGTTTTTCAAAGAAGCCATCGGTCTTGGTGCCATCTTCCATAGCGTCGTCCAGGTTCACTACTTTTACCTTTTTCCCAATTTGTTGTTCTAAGTTGGTGAATTAGATCTATGGTTTAGTAATGGAAATTCTACATTTGGATTTATGTTATTTTTCCGTCTTGAGTTGCTGGATACTGAAATTTTCTGATTTTGTTCTGTTGAATTATATTTTGATGCATTGAAATATTTAATAAAAAGGGATCTGGTTAAATGTGTTCATGGTATATTATCTTTCTTTTTGTTTTGGTCAATTAACATTTCCCTAGAGCAGCAAAAAGAGAAGAAGCAAAAATAAGAGTAACGGGTCGGGTTGTTTTATTATTAAAATTCAGGGTTTAGATGGAATGCACCAATATTGACACGTGTCACAATCTGGTGCAAAATATTATATTAGTGAGGTTAATATGTGGGTTGAGGAATTCTGTTAAATATATGGCATATGTGACCCAACTTATGCACGGCAAAGGGAGGACTGAGTCCACCTTTTAACGACGGGTAAATATATACAATTTCGTATAGTTTACTGGCATATCTGGCCCTTTTTCATTTCCCTTTTTCAGCTTATTGGTTATGTGTGTATTATTGTGGAAATCATAACAACATTGATAAAATTTATGGTTAGGTGTGTATTATTTTCTTACTCCCTCAATAAGTGACCTTTTGGCCTTTCTATTTTGGTTCAAAATAAGTATTCATTTACATAATCAAGAAGGAACTAATTTTTTTTTTTAAATTTATCATTATTTACATATCCCAATGTGTCAAGGTATTAATATGTAAATTTTAATTAAGGGTAATTTAGTGAATATATCTTTTCTTCTTTAGGAGTTAGTATTTCTTAATGGATGTGCCAAATGCGAGTCACTTATTATGGACCATAGGGAGTATTAATTTGTTCCAAAAATATCATATTTTTATGGAAAAATAGTCAAATTTGTCCCTTAACTATTCGAAAAGGATTAATTTTACCCTCTGTTATACTTTCAGTACAACAATACCACTAACATTATAAAAATGGCTCAAAATTTCCCTTCCACCATTAATCCCCTCAATCATGGCTAGCACCATCCTACGTGACTGCCAACCTAGCCCCGTTTTACCCCAACCCTAAGTACTTCTTTTCCCCTTTTATTTTTCTTTCTTTCCCACTCAAAGTTACTAGCACCTCCAACATTTTGCACCACCTCACCACCACGATCCATTTACCCATCCTTAATTTCTTTAAAATAGAAAAAAAAAAATCCTCATACAAAATTCACTCAGACACCAAACTCCATCGGCCTCTCTTTAATTGTGTTATGACCCAACCAGTCATTTCGGGTATTGACATTATGTTCAGTAGTTTGAAGTCTTTACTAGATTCATATGATGTATTATGACTTGCATGCATGGTTGATTTTGATTTTCAGGAAGTTCGAGAGTAATTCGAAAGAGTAATTCTCAGTCTGGAAGCTTTAAGTTGAAGAGTTGACCAAAGTTTGACTTTTGTGTAAATAATTTTGGATTCATATTTTGAGGGTTCTAATAGGTTCATATGGTGATTTTGGACTTAGGCATATATTCGGATTTGGATTTAGAGGTTCCTAGGTTGATTTGGCTCTTTTTAGCGATAATTGACAATTTGAAGGTTCAGAAATTTTATAAGTTTGATTGGGAGTTGACTTTGATGGTATCGAGTTAGGATCATTGTTTCGAAAGTTATAATAGGTTCGTTTTGTCATTTGAAACTTGTGTGCAAAGTTTAGTCTCATTCCGAGTTGATTTGGTAGTATTTGGACGTGTTCGGTGATGTTTGAAGCTTTGAAGGTTAAGAGAACGATTTTGATATTCGATTCTTGGTTTTGATGTTATTTATGATGGTTGGATCTTTTGGATAAGTTCAGTTAATATATTTGGATATGTCAGTAGGATTGGACGGGGTCCCGGGGGCCTCGGGTGTAATTCAGGGTGGTTTCAGACCTTTTTGGTGATGTTTGAGCTGCTGGTTTTTATCAGGTATCAGTGTTCTTCATGTTTGTGGCCAGAGCAACCCATTCGCGAAGAATAATTGTGGATATGGGAGTCATTGTGATTCGCGTTCGCGACAGGGTTTCACATTCGCGATTGTTAGGTGATTTGTACTTTGCATTTGCGCCTGGATGGTCGTGTTCACGAAGGTTTGGCAGGCTTGGAAGACTTTGTTCATCGTGTTTGCGATGGTGATGCCGCGAACTCGAAGGCTTATTTCGGGGGTAGGTTCTGTTGTGCTTCACGAACGCGAAGCCTTTTCCGCGTTCGCGATCGGTACTCCTGAGCAGTACATTTAAGTCTTTATTTCGGACTTTGAGCTTATTTTATCATATTTTAAGATTAAGAGCTCGGATTGAGGCGATTCTTTAGGAGATTTTCACCTCTTGGATTAGGGTAAGTATTCTTGACTCGGATTTGGTTATTTTTCATGATTCTATCCTTGATTTTAGCATTTGATTGGTGAATCTAAGAAGGAAAAATTGGGGGTTTTGGCAAAACTTTTTAAAGTGTAAAATGGAGATTTGAACCCCGATTTGGAGTTGGTTTTGGATGAAACTTGTATATTTGGACTCGTATTTGATGGGTGTTCAAGATTTGTAAGTTTTGTCGGGTTTCGAGGTGCGGGCCCGGATTGACCTTTTGGTTGACTTTGAGTATTTGATTAATGATTCAAGCTTTATCGTTTGGTTTTGATTCCTATGGTATTATTTGATGTTATTGAGTTATTTTTGGCTATATTCGGGCCATTTGGAGGTCGATTCGCGCGGGAAGGTGTTTTTAGAGTATTGATTTGACTTGTTTGAGGTAACTGTCTTGCCTAACTTTGGTTGAGGAAATATTTCCTACTAATTGGCATTGTTTGTCACATGGAGGGTGATGTCTATATGAGGTGACGAGCGTATATACATTTGCCATGGGTATTCATGCTCGGGATAGATTCTAGCTTACTCTATGCCTTGTTTGGTAGTGTGTTTTACTTGATTCTATATATTATTTTATTAATCGACTACGTGAGTACAAAACCATGCTAGAGGAATATTGAAGCTATTGGTACCTTATGTTGAACATGTTGAGCAAATCTTGAGATTTATGCTAAGCTTGCTGATGAGTGATGATTTTACCATTTATTTTAGTCTCGTTACTTTAGTTTTTGTATCCGTTAACTATAATATGAGGTTGTTTATGGTGTGTATTGCTATATTTTCAGGTAAATGATGTCATGAAAGGGCTGAGATCAAATAAAGTGGAATTGATCAAAAAGAGTAAAAGAAGTGAAAATATTTCCATGGGAATCGCATTTGCGCAGAATAGTCCGTATCTGTGGTCTCGCATCTACGAGAATAGGTATGCATCTGCGGTAGCAGACCTGCGAGGCAGAAACTGCATCTGCTCTTGATGTACGCATCTGTGTACGTGCTTCTGCGGCAACATATCCGCTTCAGCAAAATAGCCACTTTCCACCAAATGCTGTTTTTACGACCAGATATCCACATATGCAGAACTGCACCAGCGAGAATTCTTCCGCAGGTACGGCCAACGGGCATCAGACCTGGACAACTTAGGTATTTCACATTTTCTCCATTCTAAACCCACAAATACATGACCTAGTTTACTGGAAACAGATCTTTGACTTATTTTTCAGTCTCTTGACTAGAGAAGACAAGTTTGGGAGCTAGAGGTCTTGCACACACACTTGGGTCTTGAAGATTTGAAACTTTTGGTTGAGAATTTCTTACCCATTTTTACTCATTTCTTCATTTTCTTGCTTTGTATATGTAAGTGTGTAGTATTTTCTCCAACACTTGAATCTTATTTATGAGAATATTCATATTTAAATGTTGGATTAAATATCTTGTTGTGCTGAAGTATTAAATGCTTTTTATTAATTATGAAGTGAGTTAATTGTTACTTTAATTATTCTTATTTATTAATGTTTCCAAAAGGATTAGCTAACCCTAGGACTCGTCCATTAACTTCGAATTAATTGGAAAGGGTAATTTGAGGTTGGAAAGGATTAATTAACAAGAACTTGAGGCGTTAACTCTCACTTTATAGATTCTACCTAGGGATAGGAGTGAACTACCTGTAGCCACATCGGTTGAACTTAATCTCTTAACTGCTTTAGGAATAATTCAATTAGGAAGTCTTGTTAGTCTTCGAAAGAAGCTAATATAGAATTAATAACCGAGGCTAATTAACATAAACTTTCTCACATATGTAAAATCGTGAAATATATTGGATCGTTACTTGAGTATAATATTTCTTGTATCCATGTTGTAGCCATTGATTATTTTACTTGCTTTCTACGTTAGTTTACATTTCTACATTTAGTTATAATATTTTCACAATCATCTTTAAAGTGTTTGGCTTAGCATAATAAGCTATAATTATCTTACATTGCCTAATCGCCTGCATATTATTCTCTGTGGGATTTGACCCCGACTCATAGTTGGGTATATTATATGCATGCGACCGTATCCATTTACTTTTTAATAGGATATTTGGACGTCATAAAAAATTGGTGCCGTTGCCAGGGAACAATTTGGCGCATTTAGGTTGTTTGAGAAATAAGCGTACGTGCTTTGGTTCAAACTTGTGAATATTTGTGTACTTATTTTTCTTTTCTTTGTGTTTGTTTTCTTGTTTACTTTCTTAATTTGTGAAAATAGCATCACATGATGAAAATTGGTCGGATGGTAGTTATTCATACTTTGATGACCCTTATCCTTATTGTGGAGGACCACACTCGTGGAAAAATTATTTAAATTCTCCCGGGGGCGGATTGTACGCACAATCTCAAACCCATGAGTTGAGTATATGTGATAGGTATGGTGGTCAAAATGGCCGTTGGGCTAATTGTGCCAATTTGTCCTTCCCTTCCCGAACCCCCACTATGATGATTCTACTTTTTGTGATGACAAGTATGGGGATATGGAAGTGGAAGAAATTGAGCATAGTCAAAATAGAGAGTTCAACCTCATGATGGAATGCCTACTTGAAGGAGAAAATAAAGAGCAAAAAGCCTTGGAGGAGCTTTTGAAAACTAGTCTCCAAAATGATTTGGTACTTGAAAGGTTGAACTCATAAATGGGAGAAATGCTTGAAGCTTTAGAGGTCCAAAAAACCTCGGAAGTGAATGATAGCCAAGAACCTTCCTTAGAAGTTGAAGCCGAAAATCCTTCTTTGGCACTTGATCAAATCAAGAAGAATTCTCAAATGCTCAAAATGAGAGGTTAATGCTCATGTTGGAGGTCATTCTTGAAAATGAGGAGAAGCAAAACTTGGCACCCGATGACTTAAAAGAAGCACTAAATCAAAATGATAAGACTATCTGCACTTTGGAAGATCAAGAAAAGTCCAACTTCGAGGAAGAAAGTGAGCTTCATTTTGAGGAATTAAGAATTGGACATCCGCCAACCGACTCCATGTTTGTTGGTGATGCCAAGAAAAATATGGAATTAGAGTCAATCGATGTAGTTGAAAATATGGTGGAAATTGACTCTAGTTCGGGGGATAAAGAAGATGTCAAAATCCGGAAAGAACTGCAATTTGAAGGTTTGATGTCACATTCTAAGCATTTTTCAACTTTGGAATTTCACGGTGATATGGGAATTGAGTCGTGTGAATCGATATGGAAGTTCAAAGAAGAAAAACAAGAGCCATACATTTTTAAATTGGAAAGTTCAAGAACGCCAACTGACATTCCTCAAAAGAAAGCCAAGAAATACAAAACGAAGAAATTAAAGTTTGGCTTGATGATCTACTTACCACCTCCCGTCGCTCATGGTCACAAGCTTGATTCCAAGTTAGGTGCACAATTCATATCCTCCAAGTGGAGAGAAAAGTGGTAAAGTTGATTTGCGTCATGCCATGACGTTAAATGCGGCACTTGGTGGGAGGCAACCTATCGTTTTCAAATTTTGAAGTCGTTTTTGAAATCTTCCCTTTTAGAATAATTTGTTATAGTATTTTTCACTAATCTTCAAAGTTTCAGATTTTTTGGAGTTGAATTAAGGAGTTTGAGGTATTGGAACAAGCCAAAACAGTGGCTGCCTAGTCCTATGCATCATCTATCTGGTGTAACCGCGTCTGCAGAAATATTCACGCAGATGCGAAACTGCAGAAGCGACATCCTGGTCGCAAATGCAAGAAAATCGCAGAAGCATAACTTTTTTTGTAGAAGCGCCCTTGCAGAAGCGGTCAGCTTTCCGCAAAAGCGACCTTTCGGCTATGTTTAAAGAGTTAGATCTTCATTCATCAGGTAAAACACTAACCCCTCTTCCCCCAAACTCTAACTCCTCTCATCTTGCACATAACTGCTACTCTCACAACTACTGCTTGCATTCTACTGCTAGCATACAAAGAAATCAGGTACACTCTTCGTCTCTCTCTCATCTACTTCTCTTTTCGATTTTCTTCTTCTTCTTCTTCTTCTTCTTCTTCTTCTTCTTCTTCTTCTTCTTCTTCTTCTTCTTCTTCTTTGTTATTCCCCACAGTCCCATTTTCCCTCCTTCTTGATTAGTATGAGTGTTAGGGTGAGGGATATTGGCTGAGAGTTTGCTATTGTGTGTTGTTGATGTTGAAAAAAAATTTGGGAAAGTCTGAGTACCCAATTAATTCAAAGATGTATAACATTCTCCATGATTGCTAAATGTTCGACAAATTATCCTATGGAATTTTGGTTGCTATGTACCTTAAAATTGAGTGTAATCAAGTCCCCTAATTATGTAGTGCATAAATTTAGAAGTTTTGAGTATAAATTGTGTGTCAAAATCATGTTTGGAATTGAAAACAATCGGCAATTGCTGGGCTTTTGAAGCCCCTGATGAACACCACAGAAGCGGAAAAAGGGATGCAGATGCGACCTCGCACGTGTAATGCCTCTTCCGCAGGTGCGATTTTTGGTCAGCTGTGAATGTTCGCAAAAACAAAGAATTTTTCGCAGAAGAGGAACTACACCTGCGATGGTTTTTGCCGCAGGTGCGGTGACTTGGCAGTTTTTGCAAAAATAGTTGCTCTACAATTATGGTTTGCTAGGCCCGTTTGGCTTAATTCTTTGGTCTAATTCCATTGTTTTAAATTGCTAAACATGATTATAATGCCCGACTAACTTGTTTTTGATTTTTAGGTACTTTAAGCTTCAAAAATGGACCCAAACACAAATTAAAATGTGACACTTGATCATGAACTTGAGGAAGAGGCTGTGGAGGAACAATTTGACACTAATCGCTTTATGTCTGCTGATTGTCATTGTCGATACTATGAGAACCTTCTTACAAAGAAGGTCGTACTTGAAAAGGGAGTCTCCAAGGATAAATTGGCCGAGCTAGTTCCAGATTTTTATGGCCGTCTATAGACCAGCGGCTAGTCTTGTTTCATACCTACTCCGTGTGAGGCCTACGAGGAGTGGGTTCGCGAATTTTATGCAAACCTTAAGCGTACAAACTTCAACGACCCACAACTCACCATAAGAGGCAAACAATGAGGTCTGGACTCGAGCAAATCAATGATGTTTTAGGGCTTACGGACCATCCACTTGAGCCGGTACGAGAAAAAGATAAATGTTCTAATGGAGAGTAGCTAGCTGCTAAAATTTATCCTGCAGATAAGAGAGCAAAGTGGGACAACAAGAGAAAGGGTTTAAAATCCATTGACTTTATAAATGAGGCCATGATATGGCTTTACATCATCTGTAACAGAGTCTCACCTTGTGGCAATGTTTCAGATGTTTCATATGGCAGGTCCTTGATGATCACATGCATACTTGATGGCATTCATGTGAATGTAGGCTATTATATCATTCGGGAGCTGAAAGAGTACTTGCTACAAGATAGTCCCGACTTGATGTTCCTTTCATTGATTATAGAGTTGTGCCGATGGCTTATGTTTATGTGCGTAGCACCGATCGTTGGTTACCAGCAAATAAACTGTAACGACCTGACCGGTCATTTTGAGCTCTAGCACATCGCCCGATAGTTTGAAGCCTTGAGTAGCTTCACTTTATGCATTATGACTTGTACGTGTGGTCGGAATTGAATTTCGGGAAGTTCGGAGTTGTTTCGGAAGGAAAATTCTCAATTCGGAAGCTTTAAGTTGGAAGAGTTGACTAAGGTTTGACTTTTGCGTAAACGACCTCAGAATCAGGATTTGAAGGTTCCAATATGTTCGTATGATGATTTTGGACTCGGGCGTATATTCGGGTTAAGTATCGGGTGGTCCAGGAGTATTTCGGTGCTTAATAAGAAAAGTTGGTATTTTGAAGGTTTTAGAATTCCTAATTTGGTTTGAAGTGGACTTTGGTATTATCGATGTACATTTGGGGTTCTGAGCCTTGGAATAGGTTTCTATTGTGATTTGTGACTTATGCGTAAAGTTTGGCGTCTTTCCGGGATGTTTAAGTATGAATCAGACGCGTTCGTCGAAGTTTGAATGTTTGAAAGTTTGGAATTTTTTCTAAGTTTGATCATGGTTTGACTTTAAGGCTATCAGGTTCAGATTTGGGGTTCGGGACTTGGAATAGGTCCGTTTCTTCATTTGGAACTTGCCTGCAAAATTCGGTGTCATTCAGAGTTGATTTGATGTAGTTCAAACGATTGGTTGCAATTCTAGAAGTTCTTGAAGTTCATTGTGCTTTTTATGCGTTTTGGCATCCGATTCATGATTCTAGAGGTTATTTTGGTGTTTTGATCGTATGATTAAGTCCGTGTTATGTTTCTAGATTTGTGTGGATGTTTGATTTGGAGCCCAGAGGGCTCGAATGAGTTTTGGACTCGTTCCGGAGGAGTTTGTAGAGGTTCAGTTGGTTCTGGTGCACTGTTCTCGAATTTGCGAGGTTTTCATCTCATTTGAGATAACCTCATTTGCGAGATCATTCTCGCTTTTGCGAAGATGGGCTGGGGTAGGGGACTTCGCATTTGCGAACAAAGTATCGCTTTTGCGAAGTCAGTGAGCTCGCATTTGCGAGACTTTTGTCGCATTTGCGACACAGACAGTGTTGGTCGGGCTTCACATTTACGACGCCAATTTTGCAAATGCGACATCTGAGGCTGTTATTAAGGCTTCATTTCGGGACTTAGCCCATTTCTCTCACATTTGCATTTGGTTGGGGGATTTTTGGAGCTCTTGAAGGCAAGATTTTCATCATCTATTGCAAGTAAAGTAATTCCCATATATTGTAAGTTAATTACATGGATTCTATAAGGATGTAACATGGAAATTGTGAAAAATTGTGGGATTGTTGAAGAAAAATCTAGAAATCGTATTTTTGGATTTTGACCATGAAATTGGACGTTGAATTAGGAATAAATTATATATTTTAGTTTGTGGCATTATGGGTAATGTTTATCTTCGACAATTTTCGAAATCCGGGCATGTGAGCCGTCAGAGCCCACAATTTTCGATGGGCATCGGTTTGAGGTGTTAGAGAGGCGTCAGAGCCGGTTATGAAACTTTGGAGCGAGGTAAGTCTCATATCTAACTCTGTGAGGGGGAATTTACCCCGTAGGTGTTATTCCTATTATATGCTACATGTTGTGGGATCTGCGCACGTATGAGGTAACGAGTGTCCGTGCGTATGCTAGAATTCCTGATTATGTCCGAGTAGACCTAGGTTCACGCCATGCTTTAATTGTACTAATTGCGTTATCCTTGCCTATTTAATTCCTTTATTTCTCGTTACGACTTGAGACTAGGCTTACGTAGAGTGACAGACTCGCTACTGTAGAGATTTGATGAGCTATTTGATTAGCCGTAGAATAATTGTATTTTCCCCTACGAATTTCTCCCGCGTTGTGCGTTTTCATCGAAAAGCTTCCTTAAATGGCATAATTCACACGTATATTCGTAAGTGGGGTCAATGACCCATTAAAGCTTCTTATTCTAATGGGATCAGGCCGTTCGCCTCGGTAGTATAATATTCTTATGGGATTTAGCCCTTTCACCTCGGCAATATCATATTCTTATGGGATTTAGCCCTTTCACCTCGGCAATATCATATTCTTATGGGATCGGGCCGTTCGCCTCGGCAGAATCATATTCTTATGGGATCAGGCCGTTTGCCTCGGCAGTATCATATTCTAATGGGATCGGGTCGTTCTCCTCAACATTTCTATAAAATGCTCTTATGGGATCAGGCCGTTTGCCTCGGCAGTATCATATTCTAATGGGATCGGGTCGTTCTCCTCAACATTTCTATAAAATGCTCTTATGGGATCAGGCCGTTCGCCTCGGCAACTTCATGAAACACTCTTATAGGATCGGGCCATTCGCCTCGGCAGAATCGTGTGTAATATTTGACAAGAAGCCAATGTATCCATGAGTTTTCCTAATTTAAATTGTGACGACCTATATAGTGGGGACTATTTTATATATATACTCCGGTTGAGGAGGTAGCCGATAATTGTGAGGTTGTGTTTACTGTTCAAAGGAGGATCGTACCACGTACCTATATTTGTTTACACTGTTTATTTACCATGCCTCATACTTGTTTACTTTCTATTATACTTGATTTATTTGACCACTAGTACTGTCAATGTCGACCCCTCGTCACTACTTCTACGGGGTTAGGCTAGATACTTACTGGCTACGCGCTGATTTACGTACTCATGCTACACTTCTACACTTATTGTGCAGGTATATATTTTTGATGGTCTTTTGGGCGCAACTGTTGCGGGAACTTTACGGTGAGCTGCATCCCATGTTATGATCCACTGCATACATAGTCTCCATCAGAGTTATTTACATTTTTCCTGTCTAACTTGTATTCCAGATAGATGTTGTATTGTTATTGTACCTGCTAGTAGATGCTCATGCACTTGTGACACCGGGTTTTGGGGATGTTCTAGAATTTGTTATGGATTGTTTTTCATTGATACACTTTCACTTATTATTTTAACAAGACTGTACGTAACCACAATTTATTTTAATGCACTAAGCTCTCTATCTAAGTAAGATTCATGCTTTTAAAAATAATAAAATGAATAATTTAGTGGTGGCTTGCCTATCGGCGATGTTGGGTGCCATCACGACTTATAGTAGATTTTGGGTCGTGACAACTTGGTATCAGAGCGTTAGGTTCACTTAGGTCTCACGAGTCATGAGCAAGTCTAGTAGAGTCTTGCGGATCGGTACTGAGACATCTGTACTTATATTCGAGAGGCTACATGACTGTTAGGAGCACTTACCTTCTTGATTACTCGTCGTTCGATTTTATTCCATTGAGGCTTATGCCTTCGTTTCCTTTCTATTCATTCTTATACGATATGGAGTGCTTGCTATCAGTTGGGCATCGAGGAGTTGTAATGATACCGCAGATGTGGTGCAGGATGTTTCTCCCTGCGTATTTGAGTGGGCTATTATCATCACCGTATGGAGGGGTGTTCTTTCATTTCAGCCAGTATTTGTGTTGCCTACGGCCGAGATTGATATCTCTGAATTTGGTGGAACTCTTGTTAATATCACGGTGTTGCCGTCCTTGATTGAATGCGTTGAGGCTCATCGGCATGTTGGTCTTCATTTGTTTTCCTCTAGGCGCGGTGTCGTGAGATGGAACTTAAGAGGAAGTTATCCGAAATGGTTATGTGCTGCAACTTCAGGACTGAATCGGCATTTGCAGTGTTGATGGATCGAAAGATATGATCTCTGAGGTGGTTTTTATGCCTAGGAAATTTTGAATGACGCGAGAAGGACTTGATAACATATTATTGGAACTTCGGGTGATGTTAATGAATGAAGGGATTCTTACGGATGGTGGATCAGTGCGGACCCAGGGAGGTTAGTTGATTTCATGATGGATGCAACTATAGCAATGAAGTTAGAGGGGGTCGAGATAAGGGTACACATGTGGGCTATCTCTTGTGAGCAGGTTAGCGCTTGCGTGATTTTGATGAGGTTCCTACGAAGAGTTCTACTTGCTGCCCAACATTGGATGAATGTACTGCGATGTGAGCTTGGATTGCTTGAAGAAGATGGTACGACGGTTAGGAGGTCGAGTGTAAGATTGTGGCGGATAATTCGGTATGTGTTATGATCAGTCCAATAAGAACTTATGAGGAATTCGGCTGAGCAACTGTGTAGGATCGTGGTAACTGGGAAGAAGAGGTCATTGTGGGGGTTTGGATCTATGTGATTGTAGTGTAAAGCTAAGTTGGGGAGCCCACCGTTTACGATTGGGTCACGTGGTTGTGTGCTTGTGCAGTTTCTTGTTGTCGGTGCATTGGTAGAATTAATTATGTCTAAGAAAAGGAAACATCAGGGGTAATTCAGACAAAGGACTTACAAAGGACTTGAGGAATATGTGCTACATTTTGCCTTATTGATTCGTGTGCAGGTGCTGAGGATGGCTCAGAAGTTATGCTTTTGTGGATGTGATAGGCAAGGAAAAGGATTCATGTAGTTGCGTCATGGGAGCGCACGTGTTCTAACGGAGCACTAGTTATTTGGTTCAATAATCGAGACTAGATTAAAGTGGGCGACTCTCAATAATGGTCGTAGTGGATGCAAGATTTAAGGTGTGGTGCTTAAGGATTTTTCAAGTTCATTATGTGGCTGAAGACTGGGTTTCGCAGCAGAGTGTGAAGGGTACTTGGAGCATTCTATGTTATCATCGGGTCTGCGATGCAGTGTTAGATAAGTGGGAGAAACAACTTCAGATTCGCAGAAGATCTAATAAGCACGGTGTATCAGTTGGAGATACTATTGAGTGCATGAAGAGGGTATAAAATAGCTTATGGATGTTGAGACAACATGGTCTCGTGATTTGGGGGTCACTCGGGATGAGTGTTGTTTGAGGTCTGTTATGTATTTGAAGGGAGCTATTATTATTTCGAAGGCAAGTCAAGAGTAAATCGGAAGAAGTTGGGTCAGCTAGTGATGGGTTGAATCAGCATGGTTGTGGAAATGATCAGTTTCTTCGGTATGTTAAGCTATACAAGTGATTCGTGGCTGTACGTGCAGTCTTGACAACCACCGTAATTGGATTGATTTGGAGGTATTTGATTATGATGGTCTGTTATGTGTAGATGGATCCTGAAAGAGTTATGGTGGTTTAGACCACAACTTGAGGTTTGTATTTTCTACAGTTATGGGAATTTGGTTGTGTGTTGCAATTGTTCCTCTGAAATGTGTCGAGTGAAAGGGTTCTAGATGATGAAGTGTTTATTCTATTGGTGGTTTAGGAGTTATGATGAAATTCTTGTACTCTCGCGTAGCGGCATGATAAGGGCAGTGAGCGGTATGGAAATTGGAAGTTGAGGCTCAAGGTTGCGGTTCGGTGCTGATAAGAATGTCACGAGCTCGGAGGAGTGGGGGAGGATTTCAGATGTTCAGAGTATGCTGGCACTATTTTCGGGCAGCCTCAGGATGGTCTATTTTGTGGTAGGAGTGTTGGGTATTGAAATGCGGATGCTTGTCTAGCACTGTGGAAATAACAGGTCGATGTCCATTAATGTTCAGATTTTACTACCTGGTGTGGAAGGTCGTGGGAGTATATCCCACGGGAAGATCGTATAAGTGTGATGTGTTAGTCATTTGATTGTTAGCGATTGAAATCAGGCATGAAGATTTTGGTGCTGTCGCCAACAGGAGAGGTTATGACGGCGAGGTGCTCTATTCCTTTGGTTGTGGTCCTGTGTAGCTTGTCGTTATTGCACCTTAGCCGTGCTTGAGTTTTTGTAGCGCGTGGCGCTATCCGTCTCCCCAGGGTTGTATTTATGCACTTGGCATACTTGTGGTTGATATTCTGGCATTTCTTAGGTATGAGAATTATGGCTCGATGGGTATTTCCTTATTCATTGTTATGTGTGGATCGGATGGCACGCCGCCATGGGTATGATGTTTGGATCGGGTTGCACGCCGCAACGGTATCATGTGTGGATTGGGTTGCACGCCGCAACAGTGAGATGTTGAGTACGGTTCCGTATACTTATTTTTGTGTGTCTTGTTTCTCATCTCCTAGAAAGGTTCATAGCCTTTATTGACCGTTTTATTCGTTACGCAGGCTGGGTAGTTCTTTGCCAGAGTTCGTTCTTCCTTATATGTCATATTCGAGTTGTATCTTGTTGATGCATTAATGGCGTCATGTGAGATTTTAGTCAGCATTTGAGGTGGCTTATTGCCTGAGTAGCTTGTACTGGGTGAGACGAGGCTATTGGACCTAAAATCAGTGCGATAGAATTTATGTAAAGTATATTAAAGAGAAGATGTCACTATTCAGTTCAGAATGGGGTAATGGTTCTTGTCAAACGGGGAAACTCCATGAGATATTGATTTGATGGGTGGTTATGAGTTCCTACACATCTCTTTCATCATTGCAGTATTGTGAGGGTTGAGACCAGGCTTATATGTGTTATGATGTATACTACGGGCATCTGGTTCGTGAATTTGCAACTATTGTAGTCGGAGGATGTTATTACTAACATACGAATGTGCAGTAAATTGTTTGATCTCAGTATGGGTGCATAATCATATTTGGTACAGTGGGTGGAGACTGTTACGGTGTTCGTATGTTGGAATCAGATCTGATAGAGAATTTCGGATGTTGGAATTTGGTCCTAAGGCTTGTTGGCTAATATAAAAGGGAGGATCTTCAGTATGGCTCGAGTTAATGGGCTCACGTGGGTTGTGGTGGCACGGATAGGTGCACGAGGTGTTAAACAATATTTTTTGGTCAACTCCGAAACAGTTCTTGGCCCGTTCGAGGACAAACGTATGTTTAAGTGGGGGAGAATGTAACGATTCGACCGGTCGTTTTGTGCTCTAGCGCATCTACCGATGGTTTGAGGCCTTGAGTAGCTTCACTTTATGCATTATGACTTGTACGTGTGGTCGGAATTGAATTTTGTGAAGTTCAGAGTTGTTTCGGAAGGAAAATTCTCAATTCGAAAGCTTTAAGTTGACTAAGGTTTGAATTTTGAGTAAATGACCTCAGAATCAGGATTTAAAGGTTCCAATATGTTCGTATGATGATTTCGGACTCAAGCATATGTTCAGATTGAGTATCGGGTGGTCCGGGAGCATTTCGACGCTTAATATGGAAATTTGGCATTTTGAAGGTTTTAGAATTTCCTATGTTTGGTTTGAAGTGGAATTTAGTGTTATCGATGTCCGTTTGGGATTCCGAGCCTTGTAATAGGTTCTTATTGTGATTTGTGACTTGTGCGTAAAGTTTGGCGTCCTTCCGGGATGTGTAAGTATGAATCCGACGCGTTCGTCGAAGTTTGAATGTTTGAAAGTTTTGCCATGGTTTGACTTTAAGGCTATCGGGTTTGTATTTTGGGTTCAGGACTTGTAATAGGTGCGTTTCGTCATTTGGAACTTGCCCGCAAAATTTGGTGTCATTCGGGAGTTGATTTGATGTCGTTCGGATGATTGGTTGCAATTCTAGAAGTTCTTAAAGTTCATTGTGATTTTTATGAGTTTTAGCGTCAGATTCGTGATTCTAGAGGTTATTTTGGTGTTTGGATCGCGCGACCAAGTTTCGTGTTATGTTGTTAGACTTGTGTGGATGTTTGGTTTAGAGCTCCGAGGGCTCGAATGAGTCTTGGACGCATTTCGGAGGAGTTTGTAAAGGTTCAGCTAGTTTTGGTGCACATTTCTCGCATTTGCGATACCCGCATTTGCGAGATCATTCTCGCTTTTGCAAAGATGGGTTGGGGCAGGGGAGTTCGCATTTTCAAACAAACTGTCACTTTTGCGAAGTCAATGAGCTCGTATTTGCGAGACTTTTGTCGCATTTGCGACATAGACAGTGTTGGCCGGGCTTCGCATTTGCGACGCCAATTTCGCATTTGCGAGCCTCTTGTCGCATATGCAACATCTAAGGCTGTTATTAAGGCTTCATTTCGGGACTTAGCCCATTTCTCTCACATTTTTATTTGGTTGGGCAATTTTTGGAGCTCTTGGAGGCAAGAGTTTCATCATCTATTGCAAGGTAAGTAATTCCCACATATTGTAAGTTAATTAAATGGATTCTATAAGGATTGTGACATGAAAATTGTGGGATTTTTGAAGAAAAACATAGAAATCATATTTTTGGATTTTGACCACGAAATTGGACATGGAATTAGGAATAAATTATATATTTGAGTTCGTGGCGTTATGGGTAATGTTTATTTTCGAAAATATTTGGAATCCGGGCACGTGTGCCTGAGGGTTGACTTTGTTAACTTTTCGAGCGGAGTTAGGAATTGTTATAAATTGATTAATTATGAGTATTAGAGTATATGTTTATTGGTTTGAACATTTTTTGACTAGCTTCGGATCAATGGGTATCGATTTGAGGTGTTAGAGAGGCGTCAGAGCCGGTTGTGGAACTTTAGAGCGAGGTAAGTCTCCTATCTAACTATGTGAGGGGGAATTTACCTCGTAGGTGTTATTCCTGTTATATGCTACATGTTGTGGGAGCTGCGCACGTATGAGGTGACGAGTGTCCACGCGTATGCTAGAATTCCTGATTATGCCCGCGTATACCTAGGTTCACGCCATGCTTTAATTGTACTAATTGAGTTATCCTCGCCTATTTAATTCCTTTATTTCTCGTTACGACCTGAGACTAGGCTTGTGTAGAGTGATAGACTCGCTACTGTAGAGATTTGATGAACTATTTGATTAGCCGCAGAATAATTGTGTTTTCCCTTACGAATTTCTCCCACATTGTGCATTTTCATCGAAAATCTTCCTTAAATTTCATAACTCACACGTATATTCCTGAGTGGGGTCAAGGACCCGTTACAACTTCTTATTCTAATAGTATCGGGCCGTTTGCCTCGACGATATCATATTCTTATGGGATCGGGCCGTTTGCCTCGGCAATATCATATTCTTATGGGATCGGGTCGTTCGCCTCAGCAGTATCATATTCTTATGGGATCGGGCCGTTCGCCTCAACCTTTCTATAAAATATGCTTATTGGATCGGGCCATTCGCCTCGATAACTTCATGAAACACTCTTATGGGATCGGGTCATTCTCCTCGGCAGAATCGTGCGTAATATTTGACAAGAAGCCAGTGTATCTGTGAGTTTTCCTGATTTAAATTGTGACGACCTACCTGGTGGGGACTATTTTATATATATATACTCCGGTTGAGGAGGTAACCGATAATTGAGAGCTTGTGTTTACTATTCAGCGGAGGATCGTACCACGTACCTATATTTGTTTACACTGTTTATTTACCATGCCTCATACTTGTTTACTTTCTATTGTACTTGATTTATTGGACCACTAGTAAGTGTCAATGTCGACCCATCATCACTACTTCTCCGAGGTTAGGCTAGATAGTTACTGAGTTACGTATTCACGCTATACTTCTGCACTTATTGTGCAGGTATATATTTCTAGTGGTCTTTTGGGCACAAAGGAGCATCCCATGTTACGATTCACAATATACGGAGTCTCCCTCAGAGTTATTTACATTTTTCCTGTCTAATTTGTATTCTAGATAGATGTTGTATTGTTATTGTACCTGCTAGTAGATGCTCATGCACTTGTGACACCGGGTTTTGGGGGTGTTCTAGAATTTGTTATGGATAGTTTTACATTGATACACTTTCACTTATTATTTTAACAAAACTGTACGTAACCACGATTTATTTTAATGCACTGACCTCTCTATCTAAGTAAGATTCATGATTTTAAAAATAATAAAATGAATAATTTAGTGTTGGCTTGCCTAACGACGACGTTGGGCGCCATCACGACCTATATTGGATTTTGGGTCGTGACATAAACCCTTTCATCCATTGAGAGTAACGGGCGAGGGTACTGCAGTAAAGAGTAAGAAGAGGAAAATCACCACAGTTGTCGGACCAGAGTCCTCCTCACATGCAGCACTGCCTGAGGGACCATTTTGGATGCTGAACTCCCAACTTGTCTCCATTCATGACTTAGTGTCACAGCTCCCTAGTGGACCCTTACACTCCCAGCCTAGGCCTTATTATTGCACTAAGAAAGAAATGAAGACATACCTGGAGGCCTAGAAAAAGCAGGCAGAGTCTCATGAGAAGTTAGCAGCTTCTATTAGCAGGCTCAAGGTAGCCTATGGCAATATGGCCAAGGCACATGTAGATCTTCAGGCAGACTTCCAGAAGGAGAAAGAGAGAAATAAGAAGAAGGGCAAGTTCATGGTAAAGATGTGGAGAGGCATCAAGTCCATTGTCAAATTGGGGGCAGCCGAGCAGGAAGATACCGGTCGAGGACAAAGATGATAGTGAAAAGTATTCCTTCTTGTCGAATGCTGTTGACGCTAATACTGATGATACCGATTACGATGAGGCCGAGAGCTCTACACAGTAGTGACGAGCCTTTTGCCGCCGTCTGCTAGACTGATGCAAACCTTAGGGAGACCCTCAAACTACTCTTATTTTATTATGATATTGTGGAGTGAGTACACTGCAGTGTTTTTAGTTGGGGTTGGGATTAGGGACTATATTTTATTTGTACATTGATGCTTAACTTGCGCCCTTGCCGTGCTTATGCTTTTGTATGTATATTGTGTGCCATCATCAGGATTGTTTTACTATTGTTTATCATGTGCCTTTGCTGGGCGTAGTTTGTGATTGGTGATGTATTTGCGGATTAGTCGCTTTTGTTATTCTATTTTATTTTATTTTATTTTCTTTAGTAGTTTTTAGTTTATGTTATTTTATTAGTTGCTTTTGTTATTTTATTTTCTTTAGTGGTTTTTAGTTCATTTTATTTGAAGTAGTTTTTAGTTTATATTATTTTTATCTTTTTAGTAGTAATATACTTTTTAATAAATTTTCTTGGGTTTTTTAATGTACGGTTCTTTCCCGAGGAATATTTTTGTGTTGAACCGGGTGACTTTTCCCTATGATGGATGGCATGACAACTTTTTTAAGGGAATTAGTCTTGTTTTTGTTATGTGGAGACTTTTGGATTGTTTGGTACTAATAAAATTAGTCTCTTGTATGTGAAGTGTGAATTAAAAATACCCCTCCAAATTTTGGTTGTAAATTGAAAAAGTAAGTTGCATGGGGAAGAATAATTTTTGTGATAACCTTTTGGCTCATTTTTGTGACTCTTTGCCCACTAGTTGGCATGATATTGCTCTAATTGTTCTTATTAAGAAGTGAAATTGATCCGTCTTGATTAGTTCATGTGCCATGTGTGTTAGTTTTTATTAAAAATAATTCTTGTATTTTTGTTTATCATCTAGAACTTGCTCGGTTGGTCTTTCAATGCTAATGTTAATTGTATTTGGTTAGAGGGATGACCTTAGGCATACTTTGTGATCTTTGAAAAAGCCTCTTTAGCCTTTCGAGCCTACCATTGCATAAATATTATCACTAGTTAACCCCATTTGAGCCTTTAACCTTTTCTTTGGCTACCACATTACAAACCTTTATCCTGTTTGTGAAATAATTTCCTCTTTTGAACCTGCCCCTCCTTGAGTGTTAAGAATGAAGCTAAAATCCTAAGTTGGGGGTGTTGGTATTAATTGGGAAATGGTGAAGATGTACATTGTGTGTAGAAGCATATACCTCAAAGTTGTTTATATGAAGATACTCAAGCTCCAAAAGAAAAGCAAAAGAAAAATATATGTATAAAACAAATAGAGTTTTGAGAGAACTAGAGAGGTACGTTAAGGTGGTTCTATATTGATAACTAGAGGTTAATAAGCTCTATGTGGTTTAAAAAGAAGCTAAGTGCAAAAAAAAAGATAAATGTGAGTAATGTTCAAGAAGGTGTAGTCATTTGTATCCCAAATGCTTATCCTACCCTTCCCTAAGCCTACATTACAAGCATAAAAAGTCCAACCGAATGTTCTTATGGGATCTCCAACCGAATGTTCTTAAATTGGCGGCGAAGTAAAATAAGGGTAAGCTTATGGCATGATATTTGTAACCCTTGAAATTCTTTGTTGAGAGTGAGTGTCTTTTTGCATTTCTCCCTTGTGTTGTTGTTATAAATACGGTGATTTTGGGACTTTCTTTCTTGTGATGGCACATGGATTATGATGGATTGGTGACATTGATATATTCCGAAATGAGTAAATTGAGCATATGTAGTAGACTAGTGCTTTTGAGTCACTTCTTGAGACTTGGTTGTTGTCATTTAATTATTTTGTTGTGCTGATATATTAAATAATTTTTATTAATTATGAAGTGAGTTAATTGTTACTTTAATTATTCTTGTTCTTTAATGTTTCCAAAGGGATTAGCTAACCCTAGGACTCGCCCATTAACTTCGAATTAATCTTGGAAAGGGTAATTTGGGATTGGTAAATTAATTAACAAGAACTTGAGGCGTTAACCCTCACTTTATAGATTCTAGCTAGGGATAGGATTGAACTACTTGTAGCCACATCAGTTGTGCTTTATCTATTAATTTCTTTAGGGATAATTCAATTAAGAAGTCTTGTTAGTCTTCGAAAGAAGCGAATATAGAATTAATATTCGAGGCTATTTTACATAAACTCGCTCATATTTGTAAAATCGTGAAATGCATTGGATCATTACTTGAGTGTAATTTTCCTTGTATTTATGCTTGTAGCCATTGATCATTTTACTTGCTTTCTAGGTTAGTTTACATTTTCGCATTTAGTTATAATATTTTCACAGTCACCTTTTTAAGTATTTGGCTTAGCATAATAAGCGATAATTCTTTTACATTGTCTAATCGCCTGCATATTGTTCTCTGTGGGATTCGATCCCGACTCATAGTTGAGTATATTATATTGCATGCGACCATGTCCATTTACTTTTTAGTAGTGGATTTGGACGTCATCACTTGCCTCGGAGGTAGATACACATATGTTATGAGCATACTCTGATACTTGTTCTTGTGTTATGCCTTGATTGGGATATGTGCACTCTGTGACACATAAGTGATCCTTTGTATGACTACTTGAACTTGGTTGCTATATCTGATTTTGCCACAGTCATGTTTTATATATTGAACCCCATCCGCACTTTTGTTGTTTATGTCCTGGTGTACTTTATTGATGAGTTATAAGGGTATGTTTATTGATGATAATTTGTTATTTTTCATTGTTGTGATTGTGGCACATGTGGACATGTTGGGGGTTGGCACGAGGTGTTTGCCGTGCGATTGTGATTGGAATATTATTAAACTAGAGCGACAAGGAGGGATATTGTTATTTTGTCAGGCGGGATATTGTTATTTTGTGAGGCGGGAGAGACAAGGAGGGATGTTATTTTTTTATCAGGGCGGAGTGATACGGGTGGCTTTTGTGATTTTGTGTGGGCACGAGGTGCCATATGTTTGTGTTTATATTTGATGACTTGTTATCTAAACTAGGTGTTGCCTTGATTGTAAAAGTGATATCGTTTAAGTTGTCATGCATTTTACATGTTTTTACGTTTGTAACGACCCGGTCGTTCATTTTGAGTATTGTAGCCATGTTCCCCCATTTATTGCTTATTCTATGTTCATTTGTGATTTTATGACTTGTCGGGGTGGTTGGTTTGGTTCCGGAGATGTTTAAGAATGAATTGGTGATTTTGGACTTAGGAGAATGTCCGGATATTGATTTGGAGGTCCATAGGTCATTTTGGCTTGAATTGGCGAAAGTTGAAAAATTGAAGGTTTGGAAGGTTGAGAAGTTTGACCGAGAGTTGACTTTGTTGATACTGGGCTCGGATTTTGGTTCCGAAAGTTGAAATAGTTTTGTTGTATCATTTATGACTTGTGTGAAAAATTTGAGGTTAATCGGATTATTTGGTGTGTTTCAGCATTGGTTTTAGAAGATGGAAGTTCAATAGTTCATTGGGCATAAATTGGGGTGCGATTCGTGTCTTCGATGTTATTTTGTAATGACCCAACCGATCATTTTGAGCTCTAGCATGTCGTTTGATGGTTTGAGGCCTTGGGTTGCTTCATTTCAGGTGCTACAACTTGTACGCGTGGTCGGAATTAAATTTCGGGAAGTTCAGAGTTGATTTGGAAAGAAAATTCTAATTTCGAACGCTTTAGGTTGGAAGGATTGACTAAGGTTTGACTTTTAAGTAAATGATCTCGGAATCGGGATTTGAAGGTTCTAACAGGTTCTTATGATGATTTTGGTCTTAGGAGAGTGTCCAGATATTGATTTGGAGGTCTGCATGTCATTGCAGCGTCAATTAGCGAAAGTTGGAAATTTGATGATTTTTGGAAAGATTGACCGAGAGTGAACTTTTTAATATCGGGGTCGGATTCCAATTCCAGAAGTGGGAGTAGATCCGTAATGTCAATTATGACTTGTGTGCAAAATGTGAGGTCAATCGGACTTGATTTGTTAGGTTCCGGCGTCGAATGTAGAAGTTTGAAGTTCTAAAGTTCATTAAGCTTGATTTAGGGTGTGATTCGTGGTTTTAGCGCTGTTTGATGTGATTTGAAGGCTCGACTAAGTTCGTAATGTGTTTTGGGACGCATGGGCGTGTTTGGTTAAGGTCCCGAAGGCCTCTGGTGAGTTTCAGATTAGAATCAGATCGAAATTTGAACTTAAGGAAACAAAAATCAGGAAATATTGGCCTTCTGGTGCAATCGCACCTGTGGAATTTTGCTCGCAGGTGCGAGCTCGCAGAAGCGAGCATGGTAGCGTAGAAATGGGAAATGGGTGAGTGAGGCAGTGGTCGCAGGTGCGCATGGGCGACCGTAGAAGCGGAGTCGCCCTTGCGACACATCCATCACCGAAGCGAAATATGGGAAGGGGCAGCCTCATCGCAGAAACGATTCTGCATAAGCGTACTGCTGTCCGCAGAAGGGCCCTGAGCCGCAGAAGCGTTGAAGCCCTCGCATCTGCGAGACCGCAGATGCAGCCAAGTGAGCCACAAATTCGAAAACCCCTGGGTAGAACAAAAATCGAAGGGGTTACGGGATTTTTTCATTTTTGGACATTTCCAACGCGGGCTGAGGCAATGTTTCAGAAGGATTTCACGGGAAACTCGAGGTAAGTCCCTTGTGATCATTGTTAATCAATAATATTGAATTATCATTGAGTATTTTGACTAGGTTATGTGTTTTTGAGGTGAAATTCGAGGATTTGGGCCTAGGAATTTGAAAATAAGAGTTGGGGATTTGAGTGGCGATTTGGTATCGGATTTTGGAAATTTTGGTATGGGTGAACTCGATATCAAATGGGTATTCATATTTTGTGACTTTTACCCGATTTCGAGACGTGGTCCCGGGTTGACCTTTTGGGACAATTTTTTAATTCATTGCTAAAGTCGTAGTTTCACTATTTAAATTTATTTCTTGTAGTTGTATTTATAGTATGTAATTGCTTTTGGCTAGACTTTGGCCACATGGAGTCAGAAAATCGAGGGAAAGGCATTCTTATTGATTGATTGAGCGAGACTTGAGGTAAGTGACTTGTCTAACCTTATGTGGGGGAATTTCCCTTTGGATTTTGTACTGTTGTAATAATTTGTGATATGTGAGTGCCGTGTACACAAGGTGACGAGTGCGTACACGAGCTAAATGTGGAAATTATGATTCTTGCTGAGCAATTTTCTTTTAAATCCTTAACTGAGTTGCTCTAGTCTGTGTAGTCATCATGTTTAGCCTATTGTCGCATGTCTACGTGCCTTAGCTTTTACTTGCAATTTGTGCAACATGCTTAGTTGAGTTATTTTCTTCCGTGATCTTGTATTCAGTCTTTAAATATATGATTCCTTGCTGTAAATTCGTTGTTCCATAGCTTATGAGTTGTGTATTTACTTTTGGGACTACGAGGCAGTACCTCGGAAGATCCCCTATTGCATATTTACTTTTGGGACTACAAGGCGGTACCTTGGGAGTTCCCCCTGTCGTGTATTTACTTTTGGGACTATGAGGCGGTACCTCGGGAGATCCCCTATTGCATATTTACTTTTGGGACTACGAGGCGGTACCTCGGGAGATCCCCTGTTGTGTATTACATTTGGGTCTATGAGGCGGTACTTCGGGAGATTCCCTGTTTCATATTTACTTTTGGAACTATGAGGCGGTACCTCGGGAGATCCGCTGTTGCATATTTACTTTTGGGACTACGAGGCAGTACCTCGGGAGATCCCCCTGTTGTGTATTTATATTTGGGACTACGATGATACCTCGAGAGCACCCCTGTTGTTTACCTCTATTTGCTGTGCTATTACCTTTCTGAAATTTCTTGTTGTTCATTTCTCAGTCATTTCATTATATTATTATATTTTCTGCCTCATTTTGCTTTTATTCCAGTAGGGCCCTGCCCTGACCTCGTCACTACTCTACCGAGGTTAGGCTTGGCACTTACTGGGTACCGTTGTGGTGTACTCATACAGCACTTCTGCACATCATTTGTGCAGATCCAGGTACTGCTTACCAGACCAGGTACCAGTGAGCTATACCGTACGTGGAGACTTTAAGGTATATCTGCCAGCGTCCGCAGACCTCGGAGTCCCCCTCTATCTTTATGATGTTTCTTTCTTTATGTTTACTAGACTTTGATGTTTAGAGACACTTAGCATTTTCTCCTTAGAGCTTGTGACTTATTTCTACCGGGTTTTGGAAGTTGTAATTATTTAAATCGCAGTTCTTGTTTATATTTCATATGTTGAGATTTGAGTTCAGTTTTATATTCAGTTATTCCGCAAATTATTAGGCTTACCTAGTCTTAGAGAGTAGGTGCCATCACGATATCCTACGGAGGGAAACTGGGGTCGTGACAGGTTTGTATCAGAGCACTAGGTTCATACTTGTTATGAGTCATAAGCATGTTTAGTAGAGTCTCGCGGATCGATATGAAGACGTCTGTACTTACCTTCGGGAGGCTACGGAACTGTTAGGAAAAGTTTTACTTTCTTGATTTCCTCATTGTGCGATTTGATTCCTTGAGGCCTATGCCTTTACTTTCTTCTTACTCAATCTCTTGCGACGTGAAGCCCTTGTTATCAATTGGGCATCGAGGAGTTGTAGTGGTGCTGCAGACATGGTGCAAGATGTTTTCCTTACGTGTTCGAGTGTGCTATTATCGTCGCCTTGCGGAAGGATGTTCTTTAATTTCAGTTCAGTATATGTACTTCCTATGGTTTTGAGGCTATGCACAGATTACTATGATGTTCACGCGTTGTCATCGCACAATGTTGGTGTAATGGTAGGGTGCTTGTCTATGTGTCGAGGCAGTGAATGACTTGAAAGGAGGATTTATCGGTGCATGATTTAGAGGTTCAACATTTAATTCTAGCAAATGAAAGGCAATTGGACTATGGATGTTCAGGCCTTGGTCGATGAAGCGACGAGACTTGATATTTTCGAGTGTGGTGGAACTCTCATTTGTGATGCGGTGTTGTCTCCCTTATTGGAATGCATTAAGGTTCGCCGGTGTTATGGTATTCTTCAATTTGCCTTTGGGGCAGGATGTTGGGAAGTGGCGCCTAAGAAGCGGTTGTCAGAGATAGCGGAGTGTAGCGGTCTCAAAATCGAATTGGTGTTTCTAGTGTTGATGGCTCGAGAACGAAGATCTTCTAGGAGGTTGGGAGTTGGTAGCGATTTATCACTTCAGGTGCTATAGGTATGGATTTGATTTGAGGCAACATTTCGGCAGCGAAGTATGAGGGAGGACATGGCGGGAAGTGTCTCGCGGTGGTTGAATTACTGGCAGGTCAAGTATGAAAAGCAGAGGCCGAGAAGTTGCTTAAAGGAGATGGTTTAACCGAAGTAAGAGTGGCAGGTCAGCATATGGATTCTGTGGTAGGATAGCCGCGTGCTTTGAGAGAGTTTAGAGCGATTTTGGAAATCGTGATGGAAGGTGGTTTGGTCTACGGATTTTATTTGGGATTGTGGTTACTGCACTGGGGAAGATTGAATACGGCAGAAAGGAGTTTGCTTGGAATGCAGAGGGGTGTGAAAACTTGATTATCGTTGGGATGCAACATGACTTCGAGTTTGGATTGTGTTGTCGCATTTTTAGTTTTTGTCAATGGGGAGTGAACGAACTTGTACAGTTAGTAGGCGAGCATGGACACAAGAGGTTTACTGATTTCGTGGTAGTTGTAACCAGTGCAGCGCCATTGGAAGATGTCGGCATGGAATTCCATAGGTGTCTCCTATGGGTAGGTTACCGGTTGCGTAATATTGACGGAGCTTCTGCGAAGAATACTACTTGCTACCCGGTAAGAGGTCGAATATGTGGTTGTGACAGATGATTCAGAATGTTCATGAAAATCTTAACAAAAGACTTTGAGGAATTTGGCAGGTTAACGATACGGGATCATGGTAAATGAGAAGGAGGAATCATTGTGGGCTCTACATTATGTGATGGTAACTTAAAGCTAAGTGGGGGAGCCCCACCATCTACGATTAGATCGCGTGGTTGTTGGCTTGTGCAACTTCTGGTTATCGGTTCATTGGTGGACTATTTGTGACTAAGAAAAGGAAAACATGAGGGGTAATTCGATCAAAGAAGACTATATTTTGCCTTATAAATTTTCATTGGTTGCTTCTTTGAGAGGGTGTCCATGTGCTAGCAGAGCGTTGAAGTTTGGTTATATACGGGATCAGGTCAGAGTGGGTGACTCTCAACAACGGTCCTAGTGGGTTCAAGAATCTAGGTGAAGTGCCTAGGGATTTTGGGTCCGTTGTGTTGCTAAGGATCGAGTTTTCGCAGTGGATTACGAACGGGACTTGGAATGTTCTATGTTATCATTAGGTATGCGGCGCAGTATTGGAGGAAAGGAAGAAATAGCTTCTTATTCGTGGAAGGTCTTGCAGAATGGGTGTAGCAGTTGGAGCTGCTATTGTGCTCTTGGGGATGGTATGAGACGGTTCATGGGTATCGAGACGATGTGATCTCGTGATTCAGGTCACTCGGGATGAGTGCTGATTGAGTTCGTTATGTTTTTGAATGGAGCTATTATTATTATTTCTAAGGAAAGTCAAGAGTAAATTGGAAGAACTTGGGTCAGATAGTAATGGTTTGAACCAATAGATTATGGCAATGATCAATTTCTTCGGCTTGTGAAGTCATACATGTGGTTTGTAGCTCGGATGAGCAGGGAAGAATTCAGATGTTTAGAGTAAGCTGGCGTTATCTTAGTGTCACCCAGAAATGATGTTCTGTGGAAGGAGCATTGTGTACTGATTTACGGGTTCTTGAATTTCTTTACAGATTAGTATGGTTGGTGGTATGGAGGTGCATACTTTGCTACCTGGTGCGGAAGGTCATGGGACCGTATCCCACGGGGAGATTTGTATAAGTGTGACATGCTAGTCACTTGATTGTTAAAGATCGAAACCAAATACGGAAATTTTTGGTACTATCGTTAATGTGAGAGTTTATGCTTGGAAGGCGCTCCATTCCTTTGGTTGTGAACTGTGGGGGTTGTTCCGGATTGAGATGGCTTGATTATTCACACATGTGTTGAGGTCCCGTGTAACTTGTGATGTCATATGAGTAGGATGTCTTTCGAGATGCAGGTCATTTATCGCACCTTAATCGTTCTTAGGTTTTGTGGTGTATTGCGCTATCCGTCTCCCCAGAGTTGTATTTTTGCACTTGGCGTGCTTATGGCCAATATTCGGTATTCCGTAGGTAGAAGCATTATGGCTTGATGGGTATGTCCTTATTTATTTATATGAGTGGATCAGGTGGCACGCCACCACGGGTACGTTATCTGGATCGGGTTGCACGCCACAACGGTATCATGTTTGGTTTGAGTTGCACGTCGCAACGATATCATGTCTGGATGGAATTGCACGCCGCAACAGTGACATGTTGAGTACGATTCCCTATATCTATTCCTACCTATTTTGTTTCTCATTCTCTGAGAAGGGTTCATAATATCTGTTCGACCGTTTCATTCGTTACGCGAGCTGGATAATTCTTTTCCAGAGTTCGTTCCTCCTTATGTGTCATATTCAAGTTGTAGCTTGTCGGCGCATTGATGGCGTCATGTGAGATCTAGGTCAGTGTTTGAGGTGGCTTATTGTCTGAGCAGCTTGTACTGGGTGAGATGAGATTATTGACCTGAAATTAGTGCAATCAGAGTTATATAAGGTACATTAAAGAGAAAATATCGTTATTCAGTTCAGAATGAGGTAATGGTTTTTGTCAGGAGGAGGGACTCCATGAAGTATTGATTTTGTAGGTGGTTATGAGTTTCTACACGTCTCTTTCGTCGTGGCAGTATTGCAAGAATTGGAACAGGGTTCACATGTGATATGAGGCGTATTCCGAGCATCAGATTCGTGAGGTTGGTTTCAGCTGTTGTGGTCGGAGGATGTATTATGGGCATGTGAATTATGTGGTGCATGGTGTGAATTCAGCAAAAGGTGTACGATCGTGTTTTGGTACAGTGTGTAGTGATTGGTACGATGTTTGTATGTTAGAAGCAGGTCTTGTAGAAGAATTCGGAGGTTGGAATTTGGTTCTAAGGCTTATGGATTAAAAAAGGGAGGATCTTCAATCTGACTCGGGCTAATGTGTTCAACTGGATTGTGGTGACACGGGTAGGTGCAAGAGGTGTTAAATAGTGATTTTGGACAACCATGGAGCAGTCCTCGGCACGTTCGAGGACGGACGTATGTTTAAGTAGGGGAGAATGTAAATACCCGACCGATCGTTTTGAGCTCTAGCGCGTCGTTCAGCAGTTTGAGGCCTTGGGTAGCTTCACTTTAGGTGCTATGACTTGTACGCGTGGTCGGAATTGAATTTCGGGAAGATCAGTGTTGATTTGGAACGAAATTTCTAATTTCAGAAGCTTTAAGTTAGAAGGATTGACTAAGGTTTGACTTTTGAGTAAACTACCTCGAAATCGGGATTTGAAGGTTCCAACAGGTTCGTATGATGATTTTGGTCTTAGGAGGTGTCCGGATGTTGATTTGGAGGTCCGTAGGTCATTTCGACGTCAATTGGCGAAAGTTGTAAATTTGATGATTCTTCGGAAGTTTGACCGGGAGTGGACTTTTTGATATCGGCGTTGGATTCCGATTCCGGAAGTGGGAGTAGATCCGTAATATCAATTATGACTTGTGTGAAAAATTTGAGGTCAATCGGACTTGATTTGATAGGTTTCGGCGTCGAATGTAGAAGTTTGAAGTTCTAAAGTTCATTAAGCTTGATTTGGGGTGCGATTCTTGGTTTTAGCGTTGTTTGATGTGATTTGAAGGCTCGACTAAGTTTGTAATGTGTTTTGGGTCGCGTGGATGCGTTTGGTTGAGGTCCTGGGGGCCTCGGGTGAGTTTCAGATTGGAATCGGATCAAAATTTTGACTTAAGGAAAACAATCTAGTAATTTTGGCCTTCTGGTGCAATCGCACCTGCGGAATTTTACTAGTAGGTGCAAGCTCGCAGAAGCGAGCATGGTAGCGTAGAAGAGGGAAATGGTTGAGTGAGGCAGTGGTTGCAGGTGCGCATGGGTGACTACAGAAGCGGAGTCGCCCCTGCGACATATCCATGCAGAAGCAGAAAATGGGAAGGGGCAGCCTTATCGCAGAAGCGGACAGCTTCTTCGCAGAAGCAAGTCCGCAGAAGCGGACTGCTGTCCGCAGAAGCGGACTGCTATCCGCAGAAGCGCCCTGAGCCGCAAAAGTGTCAAAGCTCTTGCATCTGCGAGACCGCAGATGCGGCCAAGTGAGCCGCAGATGCGAAAACCCCTGGGCAGAATAAAAATCGGAGGGGTTGCGGGATTTGGTCATTTTTGGATATTTCCAACACGGGTTGAGGCGAGTTTTTCGAGGGATTTCACGGGAAACTCGAGGTAAGTCACTTGTGATCATTGTTAGTCAATAATATTGAATTATCATTGAGTATTTCGACGAGATTGCATGTTTTTGAGGTGAAATTCGAGGACTTGGGCCTAGGATTTGAAAATAAGAGTTGGGGATTTGAGTGGCGATTTGTTGTCAGATTTTGGTAATTTTGGTATGTATGAACTCGATATCGAATGGGTGTTCGTATTTTGTGACTTTTACCTGATTCTGAGACGTGGAGTCGGGTCGACTTTTTGGGGCGATTTTTCAATTCTTTGCTAAAGTCGTAGTTTCACTATTTAAATTTGTTTCTTGTAGTTGCATTTATAGTATGTAATTGCTTTTGGCTAGATTTGGGCCGTTCGGAATCGAAAAATCGAGAGAAAGGCATTCTTATCGATTGATTGAGCGAGACTTGAGGTAAGTGACTTGTCTAACCTTGTGTGGGGGTAACCCCTTAGGATTTGGTACTGTTGTAACAATTTGTGATATATGAGTGCCATGTACGCGAGGTGACGAGTACGTACACGGGCTAAATATGGAAATTCCGGTTCTTGCTGAGTAATTTTCTTCTAAATCTGAGTTGCTCTAGTCTGTGTAGTCATCATGTTTAGCCTAATGTCGCATGTCTACGTGCCTTAGCTCTTATTTGCAATTTGTGCAACATGCTTAGTTGAATTACTTGCTTCCGTGATCTTGTATTCAGTCTTTAACTATATGATTCCTTGTTGTAAATTCATTGTTCCATAGGTTATGAGTTGTGTATTTACTTTTGGGACTACGAGGCGGTACCTCGGAAGATCCCCTATTGCATTTTTACTTTTGGGACTATGAGGCGGTACCTCGGGAGCTCCCCCTGTCGTGTATTTACTTTTGGGACTGCGAGGCAGTATCTTGGGAGATCCCCTACTGCATATCTACTTTTGGAACTACGAGGCGGTACCTCGGGAGATCCCCCATTGCATATTTACTTTTGGGACTACGAGGTGGTACCTCGGGAAATCCCCTGTTGTGTATTACGTTTGGGACTATGAGGAAGTACCTCGGGAGATCCCCTATTGCATATTTATTTTTGGGAATACGAGGCGGTACCTCAGGAGATCCCCTATTGTATATTTACTTTTGGGAATACGAGGCGGTACCTCAGGAGATCCCCCTGTTGTGTATTTATATTTGGGACTACGAGGCGATACCTCGGGAGCACCCCTGTTGTTTACCTCTATTTGCTGTGCTGTTACCTTTATGAAATTTCTTGTTGTTCATTTCTCCGTCATTTCATTGTATTATTATATTTTCTGCCTCATTTCCTTTTATTCCAGTAGGGCCCCAACCTGACCTCGTCACTACTCTACCGAGGTTAGGCTTGGCACTTACCGGGTACCGTTGTGGTATACTCATACTACACTTCTGCACATCTTTTGTGCAGATCCAGGTACTGCTTAGCAGACCAGGTACCAGTGAGCTATACCATACATGGAGATTTCAAGGTATATCTGCCAGCGTCCACAGACCTCGGAGTCCCCCTCTATCTTTATGATGTTGCTTTCTTTATGTTTACTAGACTTTGATGTATAAAGACACTTAGCATTTTCTCATTAGAGCTTGTGACATATTTCTACCGGATTTTGGGAGTTGTAATTATTTAAATTGCAGTTCTTGTTTATATTTCATATGTTGAGATTTGAGTTCAGTTTTATATTCAGTTATTCCTCAAATCGTTAGGCTTACCCAGTCTTAGAGACTAGGTGCCATCACGTCATCCTATGGAGGAAAACCGGGGTCGTGACATATTTGATGTGATTTGAGGATTCGACTAAGTTCGTATCGTGTTTTAGGACCTGTTGGTATATTTGGATGGGGTCCCAGGGACCTCGGGTGTGATTCAGATCATGTTCGGCTCATTTTTTGACTTGTTGGACTTCTGAAATAGTTGTATCTGATTTTCTTATATGCGTTCGTGAGGGAGGTCTCGCGATAAGTGTAGTTGAGTGACTGGTTAAGTTGTGCATTGCGTTCGCGAGAAGTTGGACGCGTTCGCGAAGGTCTGGTAGGTCTGTGCATCGCGATCGCGAGAGGGGACTCGTGTTCACGTAGAAGGATGAGGCCGGTTTGGGTAGCAGGCATGTAAGCCTTCATGTTCGAGGGCGAGGGGTCACGTTCGAGGTAGGCATTGGATCAAAGGTCATCACGTTTGCAACACAGGCGTCACGTTCGCGAAGGTGGAATTGGCAGCTGAGGAGTTTTGTTCTTCGCGAATGCGAGGCATTTTTCGCGTTCGCTAAGAAGGAACACCTAGACAGATTTAAAAACGCCAAATCGTGGGTTAGAATATTATTTCATATTTTGATTTGTGGAGCTCAGCTAGGGGCGACTTTTGTGAGGGATTTCACTACAAATGAAGAGGTAAACAACTTTTGATCACTTTTGCCCATTAATATTGAATACCCATTGATTTCTACACCTAGATTACATGCTTTTAAGGTGAAATTTGGGGATTTGTGGTCTATGTATTGGAGTGTAAGGAATGGGAATTTGAGGTTCGATTTGTGGCCGGAATTGGATGATTGTTATATGGTTGGACTCGTTATTGAATGAGTGTTCGGATTTTCTAAATCTCTACTAAAAAATAGCAAATTTGTGACTGAATCAATAGGACACTTTATTAAAAATACATGTTAATTTTTTTAATATTTGGCTCCAAATTACGACTGATTCAGTCGCTCAATTACGCGGAAAATACCGCGAAATTATTTTTTGTGGTTTCCGACTGAATCAGTCGAAAAAATTAAAATTAAAAAAAAATTAAATCTTTTAACCGATTTGGTCAGAATCTGCAATAAAAATGAGGTCTGACTGGTCAACGAGATTTGCGACCAAATCAATCGCTATTTGAAAATTTCAAATTTCACATTTGCAACCGATTCGGTCGCAAATCTATTTTTGATATAACCCTAACCCATTTTTTCTTCTTTCTTCTTTCTTCTCTATTTTTTTTCCTCTCCTCTTCTGCTCTCACCCGCTATAATTTTTGATTTTCTCCTCTAATCTAACCATATAAGGTATGATTTCCCTCTCTCTCCCTCTCCCTCACCCGTTCTCTTTCCCCTATCCAGCAGCCCCCCTCCCCTAATATATTTTCCCAAGTTGTTTAACTCGTTTTTGGTGCAAGAATCTGGCGGCTCATCTTCCCTCCGGTGGTGGTCCGACAGCAGATCCGTTGGTCGTTTTTCAGGTATTCCTTTTGCATTAATTTAGCAAAATAGTATGTATAAATTAGCTATATAATTTACAATATAGTATAGATAAATTAGCAATAATTGTTGCTATATAATATGTATATAGTGACTTGTTAAAAATTTACTTCTTTAGATTAATTAGTTATTTTTTTTCTTTTTAGTTAGATGTTCTTGTGAAAATGTCTAGTATACTTGTATGTATCCAATAGTAAATCAAGAAAAAAATATTAGAATAATTTGGGTATGTTCCATAAGTATGGAATTCTTGTTTATATAAAAAATAACTTAAGTGCTAAAACTTCTCTGTTAGAGTTGAACAATATTTTAAAGAGTTAGAATTTTTATACATTCAAGTTAGGTTAGTTAAGAAACAACTTAAGTGCTAATACTTTTTTGTTTTGACTTTTCATTTGGAAATTCTCCATGCCCTATCTATGTGTTAATTATATTATTTATTATTGGAACGAAATGAAGAAACTGCAGTTAATTAAGTATTAGAGCGCTATCATATGCTAATTTGACATAAATTAGATTAATTTATATGTTTTAGGACTTTTTTGTCTTACAATAGTTTAATGTACCTATTAATATTGAAACCACCCAAGTATTATAGTAAACTATATAATTAAACTATTTAGATAACATTTGGGAGAATATAACTTAGTAAGTAGTATAAATAAAATAAATATATCAACTTCTAGTATTTTTTGTGTAGATGGCATTTGCGCATCGTAGATAGATGTATAATAGGAATCATCCTAATCGTGTGGGGTTAAGGGATGAATTTAAAGAAGGGGTTACTGAATTTATTGCTAAGGCAAGGACACTTGATGATTTTCATATTGAAGGAACGATTAGGTACCCTTGTGTGAAATGCAAGTCTATTAACTTATTGGGAGAAGATGTTGTTACATTTCATAATTTTTAAAAAGGGATTTATGGAAGATTATTATGTGTGGACTGCTCATGGGGAGAATCTTTATAGCGTAAATGATGTTGATTTTCATAATTCTTTTGGTGGTGAGGAGGGTAGTCCCGTAGTGGAGAATAATATTGAAAATTCTAGATTCAATGACATGATGAGGGATGCCTTTGAGATGTTCCCGGGGGCTCAATATGAACCAAATGATGAGGCTAAGAAGTTCTTCAAAGAGTTAGAGGAAGCTAGTGTTCTGTTGTATGAAGGCTCAATGCATTTTAAGTTGTCTGTTGTTGTTCGATTACTTTAGATTAAGTCAGATAGTTCTATTTCTCAATCGGGCATGAATTCTATCATTGGGCTTATGAATGAACTTAATCTGAGTAACATTGACCTACCCAAAGATTTCTACACGGCAAAAAAATTGGCTTCCAAGTTGGGTCTTTCATCATAGAGGATTCATTGCTGTCAGAATGGTTGTATGTTATTCTATAAGGATGATTCATCTCTGAGAACTGCGAATTTTGTAACAAGCCTCGTTACAAGGATGACACAAATGATAAAAAGAAGAAGATCCTGGTGAAGGCGATGCACTACTTACCCCTTAAAGAGGTTGTATGCATCAATGAGCTCCGCTCCTCATATGAGATGACATCATGAGCATAGAAGGCCAGATGGTCTTCTATGTCATCCATCAGATGGAGAAGCATGTAAGCATTACGATAGGGTGTTCCCGGACTATGCTAATGAACCAAGAAATATTAGGTTGGGATTATGCGCTAATGGATTTACTTGATTTGTAGTCTCTTCTGCACCATATTCATGTTGGTCGGTGTTTGTTACGCCATATAATCTTCCACCTGAGTTATGTATGACTAGTTCATATTTGTTTTTAACTTGTATTGTTCCAGGTCCATGCAATCCAAGTTGATTGATGTTTACATGCAGCCTTTGATTGATGAGTTGAAGTTATTGTGGCATCAAGGCGTGGAAACATATGATGTATCAACTAAGCAAAACTTCAGATTGCGTCCTACTTTGATGTGGACTATAAATGATTTTCTTTCTTATGGAATGATGTCCGGGTGGTCAACTGCCGGAAAGTTAGCTTGCCCGACTTGTATAGAAGTTACCAAGGCATTCACTTTGAAACATGAAGGTAAGAACATGGCTGCCATCGCCGCTTCTTGCCAATAGGTCATGAGTTCAGGAGAAATACTAGTGCATTTATAAAGAACAAAACTGATTATAAGGAGCCACCATCCGTCTTGTCTCCAGAAGAGATTTGGAACAGAGTTAGGGATATACCTAAGGTAACAGAGTATGCCTTGGCTTGTAAGATACCTGTTTATGGTGTACACACAACTGGACTAAACAGAGCATATTCTGGGAGTTACCTTATTGGAAGCACAATCTTCTTCGGCATAACCTTGATGTCATGCATATCGAGAAGAACGTTTTTGACAACTTGTTTAATACTGTGATGGATGTCAACAACAAAAAAAGGATAACTTGAAGGCCAGGATGGACTTAAAGGAATATTGTAGGCGAAGTGAGTTGTACCTGACATATTTGAACAACAAGATTCAGAAACCCAAGGTCTGTTTTACCTTCACCTTGGAGAAGAGAAGAGATATTTGTGATTGGGTTAATAATTTGAGTATGCCTGATGGGTATGCATCAAACCTGTCTAGGTGTGTTGAAATGAAAGAAAGAAAGTTGACGTCTATGAAAAGCCATGATTGTCACATTTTCATGGAATCTTTGATGCCTGTTATGTTTAATGCATTGCCTGATAGAATATGGAAGCCCATCACATCGATAAGCTTATTTTTCAAGGATTTGTCTTCTAGCACCTTAAGGGTGGAGAACCTAACTTACATCGAGAGTATCATGATACGCTCAAATTACACCTTAATAAATGATGTAAGGCGGTTGATGTCAAATATAATAATCCAACTAGGTTGGGGTCGAATCCCATAGGGAATAGGTGAGAAAAGGTTACTTGAATAGTGTAAAACTTGACTTAAGTCATAATCCTACTCCGTTAGCTTAAAGGAGAGTGTTGTAATTCTGAGTTATCGAGAAAACTATTTTGTTATGAGAATGTAATTAATTTGATTAAGGAAACCAAGGTTGTGTCCCCATCAATGGAATGTAATGCTATCAGTGTTAATCTGATACATTCCTAATGGAAGGTCCTTTCTAAATGACTACCCAATATTTCCCAATAGTTAGGTAGTATTTTCTCTTTATGATTTTCCGAGATATAAAAAAGTTACAATTAAGAACAACCAATTTATGCCAAATTGGACCCACTTTTTCCTAAGCGATTCTATTAAACAAGGTTTAAAACCTTGAGTTTTTGCTATTCAATTCTACCAAACCCTAACCCACTTTTCCAAGTAAAGATAGAATAAAATGGCATTAGTCAATGTTTTCAACCACCAACACTAAATGAAGCATGAGAAATGAGTAAATACCAACCAACCATTATATATATATATATTCAATGGTAAACACCCATTAACATTACACCCATTTAGGTCCCACAACCTTAGTATTTAAAACTAGCTACTCATACTAGAATCCAAGAACAAAGCAATAAATGAAGTCATAAAGCTTACAAAGATACAAGATTCTTTCTTCAAAAGCTTCCAAAACAATGGTGTATTCAATGCTCTTAAAGTAGCCTCCTTTTTCAGACAAGATCTCCCACAAAAACCCTAGTTATTTTATTTATAATGGGCTAAAAATAGGGATCAAAATATGGCAAAAATACCCCTGCAGATCACATCTGCGACCGCAGAATGGGTCGCAGATCACGTTCTTGGTCCACATAAATGCAAATCCACCGCATAGTTGCACGCCCAATTGCCCAGTTGTTCATCGCAAATCCGTTATGCGGTCCGCGTGTTGATTATGCGATCGCAGACTATGCTGCAAAAGTGCTCTCACAGAACCCTTTCTTGAACTTATGCGGTCATTATGAGGCCCGCACAAGCGTTATACGACCACATAATAGACCGCATACTCCTCTCTCAGAAACTGGAACAACTGCTTCATTCTGCGGTTGGTTTGCGGCCGGCACATCACTTTTGCGGTCACAAACCTGCCGCATTTCTGCCCTTCTATGGGTTTTTGTCATCTTTTCCATGTTCTTGGTTTTTCAAGTCTGGTATACTGCAAAACACCAGAACTACATACGAAATAACTAAAAATGCTTTAAAAGGCGAGCGAAAGTCTATGTAATTAGTATCAAAAGTGCCGAAATTCTACGACACATCAACACCCCCAACTTAGACTCTTGCTTGTCCTCAAGTAACTAAAACAAAAGGCATCCTATCATATACTAATCTATTTTCGACAGATCACAAAACAACATTGACTGTAGATGGTGCTGACGGTCAGATAACACGCATGTAACTTCTTTTATTCACCCTTCATGGAAGACAACAATCATTTATCAATTCGAATAATCAACTTGTAAACTTCGAGCCTCAAGAAAACTAACAGAGTGCTACCCACAGCTAAGTGTGCACTTGTATCCTACTTTAAGAACCTAACTTCTGCTAAATCTTGTAATTCATGCGTGCTCACAAAAAATCCCCAACTCACAAATATGTACTGGGGATACAATCAAACACTCTTGCACTCAGAAAAAAGGCTAACTGCTATAAGTATCAGTCCATATACTTTCCCTTATTTTAACTCACTGCTATCTCAGGAATAATTGGTTGTAGATCACAAAGGACTTTTCACGGGTTGGACAAATATTTGGGAATATAGTGGTTGTACCCTCCTTGAACTCTACATATACTTTGCTTCTTTACCACATAGCACTTATTGACCTCAAGTTACCGACATAGAATCACCTCAACGTATATCTTCAGTTTTCACAAGACTCCAGTTTTCTCTAGTTTCTTTTTTCTTTTCTTATATATATACAGATGTTTTTCTTTTGTTTTTCCTTTGGAGCTTGAATATATTCATGTACACCACTTTGAGGTTTGTTTGCTTCTACACGCAGTGAGCAACCTTACTAATTTCCAATTAACACCGACACCCCCAACTTAGGCTTTTAATCTCATTCTTAATCGTTCAAGGAAGGATGGGTTCAAAAGAGGAAATTATTTTATGAAGGGGTAAAGGTTTGTAATGTAGTGGCCAAGTAAAAGCTTGAAGGCTCAACGGAGGTAACTAGGATAATCGATGTACCAGGGAGGTCAATTTGGTCAAAAATTAGTTAGCAATCACTAAGAGAGCCTAAGATCATTTCAACACCCAATCATCAACCTGAGAATTGAATTAAGAAACCAACCGGGCAAGTTCTAGATAACTCAAGTTAGGCATATACATTATTTATACGAATCCTCACTCACTCACAACGCATGAATTGTTCGACTCTGCATAATTTCAGCCCTCAAGTGCATACAATGCAAACTCAAAGCTTCATCCATGATATTTGAGATTCTAAATAAGCAAAAAGTCAAAGAGCGAGCCTCGATTTCACAAGAATGACTAACTGTTTATTTACAAAATTAGAAGGGTGCAATTTATTCAACAAAAACTTATCACATGCTTGAAGCTACAACAAAAACACCAAACAAGTCAAAACGTTTTATGCTACCGCCACGGTTCTACTATTACACCCTAGAAAAAGAAGCCGACGAAGAAAAACCAAGGGGAATTCATTGTTATATACAAATCTACACTTATCAAAGTAAAGAGTTTATATACAAGTTTCAAACAAAAATTTAACTACCCCACACCCCAACGTAAGATCATGCATTGTCCCCAATGCATTGAGAAAGTAAGAGTAAACTTTAGGGGCTTCCTAGGGCGCACTAGGCACTTGGAGGGGCTGGAACATCAGAGGCAGCTGTGGGGTTGGAGGCTGACACTATGGGAGCAACGAGTGGAACCTCAGACTGTGTAGTGGTGCCTGAGACCAGAATAGGAAGCTTCACCTACTGTGAAGCTGGGTCTGGGACCTGGGAGCTACTAGCCTTCTCCACTGATGACTGTGTGGTCGTGGGAGTGGCTTTGGTGACCATATCTGAAAGCGAATGTGCAATGGCTGTCTGCACATCAGCTTCCTCCTCACCCTGTGTATCTGTAGAGACAATAATTTGTTTGCCTCTGTTGTCCCATTGATCATCATTCTCCTCAAGAAATCCCTCCTCATCAAATTCCTCCTCATCAGTTTCCCCCTAAGACCCTCCGGACTCCTCGTCTGAATGAGTATCAATGTTTACAACAGAGTCCAGATCTTGTGAAGCCTCAATACCATGGGCCACCGGAGTTGTCATGAGGTTTTTGAAATCAAGGTCAAGGCTCAGAAAGTGGGAGGTACCGGTACCCTGCTCCCCTTCCTTCGGCAGGAGTGAGGTCAAACCAAACTCCAGATTTTGCATCTTGTGCAGCTCTGACTTTAGCTCAGCTACATCCTTTTGGAGTTGAGGCATGTCTCCAGATTCGCCTCATTCGACCCTCTCAAGGCGCACTTCAAAGTGCTTGAGTCGATCTTCATAATATTGATGCTGTTTTTGAAGAACACTCACTGAGGTTTGGATAGGGGCCAGTGCTTGCCAGATGAGAGCTGGAAGTTTCTTCGTCAATCTGTCTACTTTGGCATTGGCATGTTGTGCCACTAGACCAAGCTTTGAGAGTGCAGGCAATGAGGCAGGTGGTTGCGTAGTGGCTGGTTTGGGAGTGGATGTGGACATGGCTGGTACGAAAGGAGTGTCAGGCACTGATGAAACAGCAGGTGCTGCCGAGGCTGGAGGAGGAGTGAGTGAAGGCTCTGGTGGATTTTCTATCACTTTTTTGCAGCATCATTGATCCGTGTGATGTCAATATCTTGAACAGCTTTTTCGATGCGGTCATGTTTGGGGATAGGAGGAACTTTCCCAGCTTTACACAAAGCATGGATCAAGCATGGGAAGGGGAGCGATGTTTCTTTCTGGTTTACCCGGATCCCAATCTCACAGAATATAATCTCTCCCACATCAACTTTGATACCCGACATGATGCATGCAATGAGGATTACCTTCTTGATACTTATGTAGGTTTCATTTCTTGAGGGAATTAGACGAGAGCAGACCAAACTGAGCCAATACCGGCCTTCTTGGGTGAGATCCCTCTTGAGAATCTTTTGGCGCGAAGCAATCCAGGATGAAGTTCCCTTGGCTATGACTGAGGCAACCCAAGCACGCGTGGATTCCTTATTAGCCATCTTTGCATCATATTCGGCCACGCCTGGATCCCAATCCTCAAAATATATATCATTGATAGACGAGACATCACAAAGTGATTGAACCCCTCAAACTAGGACAAATTGCAAGAATATACGATTTCGCTTCTGTTCAGCATTCCCGGAGGCAGCATATGCAACATAGAATTCCTGAACGAGCGTCTCATTGTACTCCCCCGAAACCTGAGTGAAGAACTCCCATTTCCTCTTTTTAATATTTTCTGGCACATGAGGGTAATATTCTTGTAAATGTTTCAAGCCTAGCTGCTTCTCTTCAAGGATTATTCTCTTTGCTAAGTCATCTCTGTACAGGTTCCAAGAGCAGGAAACCCCAAACCTGAGATCTTCACCACTTTTTCGCCGTGCTTCAGCATGGAGGTCAACGGGTGGCACAAGATCAGTTTGTGCTTCCTCCTCTTCAGACTGGGAGGAATGCTCAGATATACTTCTGGCTGTGTCAGGCCGCGTGCGTTTGGATTGCTGTGCTTGTTGGCTCAGAGCTGTAGCCCGTTTCTTTCCTCGAGCGGGAGGTTGTCGTGATGCTAGGGATTTCTTTGGTGCCATTCCTGTCAATTAATCAATGAGTGAGTATGTGATATGGCATGGGCAACATATTGAGAACAAATAAAAGTATCAAAAAGTTTCTGCGATCAATTATGCGATCACATAACAACTCTGCGAGCCGCAAAACCTGTCGAATAATACATCCCTCAGAAGCAAGGCAAGTTATGCGGTACGCAAAAGTGGCCGCAGAACAACTTATGCGACCGCAAATTGGTCGCGTTTTGTTCTTCAGATTCAACATTTTATCTGCCTCAGTCTGCGACCATTTCGCGGTCCACAAAGCATTTCTGTGGTCGCAAATCCAACCGCACAAGTCCTTTTTAGAAAACTACCTAGGCACAAAATGCGATGACTTTGTGGACCGCAAACCAGTTATGCGGACCGCAAAGATCATCATCCTTAGTCAAAAAAGGTCTTCCCACTCAGTCTCAAATACAGGGTTTTCTTGTAGCTACACTCAGTCATTGCACACCTATTAAGACGAAATGTAAGCAAAATGCTACAACTCTCCAATCCCTATTCTTCTACTCCTACTCTGTAGATTAAATCCCCAAATTCCAATTTACCCACAACATAATATTTTTTTTCCAGCGATGATTTTCAGCTCAATCACGCACACAGGAACACCCATAGCAAGGGATTGAGAAGAAGGGGAGAGGGAAATGAAAGCCCATGGTATTCTTCAATTTGATCAAGCAAGAGAAAGGGTAGAATTATACATACCAGATAGTCGAGGATTTGAAGATTTCGATCTGAAGCACAAACCCGGCGAGCCCTTCCTTTTCAATTCCTTTTTCTTTTTATGATTTTGAGTTGTTGTTTCAACCTTTTTGTTTTGTTTTTTTATACTTTTATGTTATGCGGTGCTCATGTGTGTGAGAGTGTAAATGAACGACGTAAATGCGGAGTGAGGGATTTAGGGTTTTAATACTTGGAAGGTTCGCGGTGAGAAAGTGCATCGCATAACACATTATGCGGTCGCGTATGTGTCATGCGATGAGTTAGTGACTAAGTGAGGCAAACTAGCTTTGCGATCGGTTCTAAGGTCATATAATAGTTATGTGGGCCGTGGATAGCACAATCTCACCGCATTTTTAAAGGCCCAGATTACATTTGCTTCTGATTGTGTCTGCGATCATTATGCGGTCCGCATATCCATTATGCGACCGCATATGTTGCCGCTGACCATAGAGCTTGCTTTCCTTCATTTTCCTCTGCACTTGCATCCTGTTTCATTGTATTTTGGATTACCTGCATTCTAACACACACGTTAAACTGCTCAACACTAACAACTAAACCTACAAAAATTAAAATCTAACCAAAAAGTGTGACCACACATGGGTTGCCTCCCAAGAAGCACCTGATTTAATGTCGCGGCACAACGGTGTTGTCCCCATTTTGACTAATCAGTGGTGGGGGCTGGTGTAGGACTATCCTTGAGTGCGAATTGTTCTACCAAGTGCCTTTCTCCTTTGGTTTCGAGGTAATGCTTAACCCTTTGGCCATTTACTTTGAAAGTTCGAGTCCCGTCCTCAGACTCCAATTCAATAGCGCCATAGGGAGACACATTCACAACTTTGAACGGGCCAGACCATTTGGATTTGAGTTTGCCCGGAAATAACTTGAGTCTTGAGTTGAAGAGTAAGACCAAGTCACCAGATTTGAATTCCCGCTTCAAAATCTTCTTGTCATGAACAAACTTCATTCTTTCCTTATACATGGCTGCACTCTCATAGGTATGAAGACGTAAATCTTCCATCTCGTTGAGTTGTGTCATTCTTAGATTAGCAACATCGGCCCAGTCAAGCTTTAACTTTTTCAATGCCCACATAGATTTGTGTTCAAGCTCCACTGGCAAGCAACACGCCTTAACAAAAATCAACCGGTATGGTGATGGTACCAATAGGAGTCTTAAATGATGTGCGATATGCCCACAATGCGTCATCTAGCTTCCTTGACCAGTCGGTCCTATTTGCATTAACAGTTTTTGCTAAGATGTTTTTGATCTCCCTATTGGAGACTTCAACCTGACCGCTTGACTGAGGATGATAAGGGGTGGCCACCTTGTGTTTAACTCCATATTTTTTGAGCAGCCCGGCGAAAGCCTTGTTGCAAAAGTGAGAACCACCATCACTAAGAATGGCCCTTGGGGTTCCAAACCGCGTGAATATGTTCTTCTTCAAGAGAGCGGTTACACTTCTTGCCTCATTGTTAGGAAACGCGATTGCCTCAACCCTTTTGGAGACATAATCTACTGCCACCAAGATATATGTCATGCCGTAAAAGCTTACAAAGGGACCCATGAAATCTATCCCCCAAACATCGAAGATCTCGACCTCCATCACAAAGTTCATAGGCATCTCATGTCTTCTAGATATTGACCCTTGTCTTTGACATTGATCACATGCCTTGACCATTTGCTTTGAGTCTTGGTAGATCGATGGCCAATAATAGCCACATTCAAGCACTTTTGCCACAGTACGATTTCCACCATGATGGCCCCCAACTGGGGAGTCATGAAATTCTTTTAGAATCTGCATTACCTCATCTTCTGGAACACAATGCCGAATGATATTGTCGGCGTAAATCCGGAACAGAAAGGGTTCCTCCCAATAGTATTGTCTACACTCCCGCAAGAATATTTTCTTTTGATAAGCTTCCAATCCATTGGGGATAAGGTCACTAACCAAGAAGTTAGCGATGTCGGCATACCAAGGAGTGAAGGTGTTAGACAATGTCAATATGTGCTCATCTGGAAAGGCATCATTAATTTCAAGATTTTCTTGTGGTCTCCCTGCCTCTTCAAGCCTAGATAAGTGGTCCGCAACTTGATTCTCTGTTCCTTTCCGATCTTTGACTTCGAAGTCAAACTCTTGTAATAAAAGAACCCACCTAATCAATCTTGGTTTAGCATCCTTCTTCACCATAAGATAGTGGAGAGCAGCATGATCGCTGTAGACTATCACTTTGGACCCCAACAAATAGGCCCGAAATATTTCAAAAGCATAGACAATGGCAAGCAGTTCTTGCTCCGTCACCGTATAATTCATTTGTGTGCCATTGAGTGTCTTGCTTGCATAGTAGATAGGATGAAGGATCTTGTTATGCTGTTGACCAAGTATCTCCCCAATAGCTACACCACTGGCGTCACACATGAGTTCAAATGGAAGGGACCAATCGGGTGTGACAATAATAGGTTCCGTGGTGAGCCTCGCTTTCAATTCCTCAAAAGCTTTGAGGCACTTCTCATCGAAATCAAACTTTGCATCTTTTTCAAGGAGCTTGCACATAGGACTTGCAATTTTTGAGAAGTCCTTGATAAAACGCCTAAAAAAACTGGCATGCCCCAAAAAGCTCCGAACGCCTTTTACCGAAGTGGGGGAAGGAATCTTGGAAATGATCTCGATATTTGCCCGATCAACCTCTATGCCTTGCTTGGAAATTTTGTAGCCCAGAACAATACCCTCGTCCACCATGAAGTGGCATTTTTCCCAATTTAGCACAAGGTTGGTTTCCTCACATCTTTTGAGCACTTGCCTAAGGTTGTCAAGGCAATGCTCAAAGGAGTCACCAACTACAGAAAAGTCACCCATAAACACCTCTAAGAAATCATCCACCATGTACGAGAAGATTGACATCATGCACCGTTGAAAGGTGGCCGGGGCATTGCATAGCCCAAATGGCATCCGGCTAAAGGCAAAGGTCCCATATGGGCATGTGGATGTTGTATTCTCTTGATTTTCTAAGGTGATGTTGATTTGGTTATAGCCATAATAACCATCCAAGAAGCAATAAAATGACCTTCCCGCTAGCAGATCAAGAATTTGATCAATAAAAGGCATAGGAAAATGGTCCTTGCAAGTAGCACTATTGAGCTTCCGGTAGTCCATGCAAACTCTCCACCCAGTCACCGTCCTCGTTGGGATGAGCTCATTGTTTTCGTTCTGAATCACGGTCATGCCTCCTTTCTTTGGAACACATTGCACCGAACTCACCCAAGGACTATCGGCAATGGGGTAGACAACCCTGACATCCAACCATTTTATAATTTCTTTCTTCATCACCTCTTGCATGGAAAGGTTTAACCTTCTTTGATGCTCCACGCTAGATTTGCTCTCTTGCTCCAATTGTATCTTGTGCTTACAAATCCCAGCGGGAATTCCTCGGATATCTGCTATTGTCCATCCAATGGCCTGTATGTGCTCCCTCAAGGTATTCAACAAGTTTTCAACCTGCACATCATACAACAAAGAGGAAACGATTACAGGTAGAGTTTTATTAGAGCCAAGAAATTGATACCTTAAGTGCAGTGGAAAGTGGCTTGAGCTCAAGTTGTGGCGGCTCGATAATTGAAGGCTTAGCGGGAGGAGTGACTCTATTCTCTAAGTCAAGAGAAAGTTTCTTTGGTGCATAAGTGTAGGACCCAAGCCCTTCTAATGCATTTACCGATTCCATGTATTCTTCCATGTCTTCACCATCAAAGTTTACCAAAATAGCCGCCAATGCCTCACCCAAGCATTCTTCTTCCATCTTCACTTCGACTGCATCCTCTACCTCATCACAATATCAATGACTGGGATACTTTCGTATGCATGTAGCAATTTCATACTCTTACTCGCTTGAAAGGTAACCTTTTCGTCATTAACTCGCAACTTGATCTTATTTTGTTTTGAATCCATGAGTGCTCTTCCAGTAGCCATGAATGGTCTCCCCAAGATGATAGGGATTTCATTATCAACAACACAATCAAGGATAACAAAGTAGGCATGGAGGAGGAACTTCCCCACTTTCACAAGAACATCATCAACAATTCCCACCGGTCTTTTCATTGAACGGTCGGCCATTTGCAACCTCATACTTGTAGGCCTAGGAATACCTAAACCCGCTTGCTTGTAAATAGCAAGAGGCATTAAGTTGATGCTAGCCCCATTATCACAAAGAGCTCGTGCAAAATCGCGCAACCCGATAGTACAGGAATGGTGAAGGCTCCCGGGTCCTCCTTCTTTTGGACGGTGGTTGTTGCAGTGATAGAACTAACCCGGTGAGTCATATTCACCACTTCATTCTTGGTGGTTTTGTTTTTAGTGATAAAATCTTTCAAGTACTTAGCAAAACCCGGCATATCTTGAAATGCTTCCATAAATTGAATGTTCACCGATAATTGCTTGAGAGTGTCAGAATTTCTCGAGTTTGCTATCATCAACCCTCCTAGCAAGTCTTTGAGGGAAAGGAGGAGGAGGCCTAGGAATTGGTGATAGAGCTTTTGGTGTCTCTTTTACCTTTTACTTAACCTCTTCATGGTTCACTTCTTGAATTTTTACTTCCTTTGGGAGTCTTTCAGCTTCAACAGCAATTGGCACCTCAACTTGTGCCTCAACTTCTTGTTCAGGATCTTCCACTTTGACCACTTGTTCATTTTCCCCTTGAAGTAGTTTCCCACTTCGAGTTGTGATTGCCATACAATGAGAAGTCGGACCATTCCCACTACCTTTTGGGTTTGCTATTGTGTCACTTGGGAGCGTACCCTTCTGCTTCGGATTTTGCTCTCTTGATAGATTTCTCATTTGCATTTCTAACTTTTGAATGGATGCGGTGTGAGAACCCACAAGCTCGGTCATGTTCTTCATTGAAGTGTCAGACTTTTCTTGATTTTGCAATACTCGTTCAAGAATGTTTTCCAACTTGGACTCACTTGAAGAAATTTCCTTCCAATGCGGAGAGTTAGAATATTTCCCCTTTGGTGGAACATAGGGGTCTGAACTCCGATTTGAAAAGTTGTTGTTGTTGTTACTCCAATTACCTTGATTTGAACTACCTTGATCATTTCGTCACTGTTGATGGCCTTGCCCTTGTGGGTTAGATCTCCATTGGTTTTGTTGTCCTGAACCTTGGTAGGGTTGGCTTTGATAACCACCTTGCGAGTTGTTGACATAATTTGCTTCTTCGTAATCCTCATTTGACAAGGGTTGCACATCTTCCACAATATTCACCTTTTTTGTTTGGTTTTCAGTGAACATCTTCATCAACACATTGATGCTGGTTGCAAGCCCGGTAATTACTTGATCTCTTTTTTGGTTCTCCTTAATCATTTTGGTCAAGGAAGGAGTACCATATGCAATTCCACCCGTGGTGTCTTCCGAGTGCCAAGCTTGCTTATGTTCTGCCATCTCGTCAAGGATTTGTGTGACCCTTGCAAATGTTTTATCCATAAAGGATCCATCAGCTGCATTTTTGGCTATGGATTGATTCATAGGATCCAAGCCCATATACAACTTCTCCAACAAGATGTTATCCGGAAAATCATGATTTGGTGATCTCACTAGATATAGCTTGAATCGATCCTATGCCTCATGTAGATGCTCTCCCGGTAATTGCTTGAAATATTTTTTTATCCCGGAGCTCAGACTTCTTGCTTTGCGGGAACCATTTTGATAGGAAAGCTCGGACAAGTTCGGGCCAAGTATGAATGGAATTAGGCAGTAGATTTTGGATCTATTGTCTTGCCTCTCCATTTAGAGAGTACTTGAACACCCTCAGCCTTAGGGCATCATCTGAAACGTAATTCTGCTTGTGCATCACACACGTACCCAAGAAGTTTCTGTGATGTTGTGTCGGATCATCATTTGTGGAATTTCGGAAAAAACCCTCTGCCCTGAGCATTAGGATTAGACTGTGTTCTACCTTGAAGGTGGCAGCATCAACTCTTGGAGGGACAATGGCATTTGTATCCTCAATATACTCATCTATATCCGCAAAAATATTTTCTTCTTCTGGTTCGCCCGTGTTTACCTAGTGACACCAAGCAGAGCAAGCAAAGTGTGATGGAATAGAAGAAGACGTAAAGTAAAACACACACTAATTAGTAATTTCAAAACCGTATTCCCCGGCAACAATGCCAAAATTTGATATGCTCAAATTATACCTAAATAAATGGTGTAAGGCGGTCGATGTCAAATATAATAACCCAACTAGGTTGGGGTCGAATCCCACAGTGAATAGGTGAGAAAAGGTTACTTGAATAGTGTGAAACTTGACTTAAGTCGTAATCCTACTCCGTTACCTTAAAAGAGATTGTTGTAATTATGGGTTATTGAGAAAACTATTTTGTTATGAGAATGTAATTAATTTGATTAAGGAAACCAAGGTTGTGTCCCCATCAATGGAATGTAATGCTATCGGTGTTAATATGATATATTCCTAATGGAAGGTCCTTTCTAAATGACTACCCAATATTTCCCAATAGTTAGGTAGTATTTTCTCTTTATGATTTTCCCAAATGTAAAAGAGTTACAATTAAGAACAACTAATTCATTCCAAATAGAACCCACTTATTCCTAAGCGATTCTATTAAACAAGGTTTAAAACCTTGAGTTTTTGCTATTCAATTCTACCAAACCCTAACCACTTTTCCAAGTAAAGATAGAATGAAATGGCATTAGTCAATGTTTGCAACCACCAACATTAAATGAAGCATGAGAATTTAATAAATACCAACCAACCATTATATATATATATATATATATATATATTCAATGGTAAACTCCCATTAACATTACACCCCTTTAGGGCCCACAACCTTACTATTTAAATCTAGCTACTCATATTAGAATCCCAGAAATCTGGTGAGAAGAAAATTGAGGCCAATGACAGAAAGGTGGAAATATATAACTCTAGGGTCGATCGAATCCCGGGAGCACCCCCGATATTAAAAGGACCGGAATCTAAGAAGTTTATCCAAAAGCCTTTTCCACCTAGCGCTGCACCAAAGCCGATCCCAACGAGGTTTTGTATGCCCGATATTCCAAAGTACATCGGAACCACAGATCCAAATGAGCACGTGTGCTCTTATACATGTGCCATCAAGGGTAACGACTTGGAAGATGAAGAAATCAAGTCGGTTTTTCTAAAGAAGTTCGGGGAAACTCTGTTAAAAAGAGGAATGATATGGTATCACAACTTACCCCCAAATTCTATTGATTCGTTTGTTATGCTTGCAGATGCTTTTATGAAGTCACATGCCGGGGCAATCAAGGTCCAAACCATAAAATCGAACCTTTTCAAAGTTAAACAAAGAGATAACGAGATTCTCAAGGAGTTCACGTCGAGGTTGCCGATGATTGGGACGTTCAGGCATTCACTCAAGGACTTAACCCCCGAAGCTCCTTGGCTTCGCAGCAGCTGAAACAAGTTTGGTAGAGTATCCGGTGGTAACCTGGGCCAACGTCCACAACAGATACCAGTCAAAAATCAGAGTTGAGGACGACCAACTCGGAGCCCCTTCTGGGTCCATTTATCCAGTTAGAACTGACGACAAGTCTAAGACGGTCTTCGATCAAGAACCTAGATCGATATGAGACCGGTATCAACCATACAGTGGATATCGAAGGGGAAACGGGTCAGGGCGTCACACCATGAGAAACAAAAAGAGAAGCGATCGAGGGCCCGAAAACCTAGGTCTGATGAGAAAAAATGGTTTCGACAGGCCGCTTGGGGCCGGGGAGGCCTCGAGATTGTCAGAATATAACTTAAACATTGATGCTACCAGTATCATATCAGCCATCGGACGAATCAATGACACCAAATGGCCTCAACCATTGCAGCTCGACCCTACTCAGAGACATCCTAACTTGATGTGTAAGTATCATGGCACTCATGGCCACAGGACCGAGTATTGCCGGCAATTGAGAGAAGAAGTTGTCCGGTTGTTTAACAACGGGCACCTACGAGAATTTCCAAGTGGTCGAGCCAAAAACTACTTCAGAAATAGGGATGCCAATAAACAGACCGAACAAGAAGAACCTCAACATGTCATCAACATGATCATTGGAGGGGTCTATGTCCCTCAAGGGTTAATGATAAAACGCACTAAAGTATCCATCATGAGGGAAAAACGCAATCGAGATTACATCCCGGAGGGGACCATTTCCTTCGGCGACGAGGATGGTGAAGGCAACATACAACCTTATAATATTGCACTAGTAATAGCTGTACTTATCAATAAATCTCGAGTTAAACGTGTGTTGATTGATCCAGGTAGCTCGGTGAACATCATCAGATCGAGGGTCATTGAGAAGTTGGGGCTACATGACCAAATAGTGCCAGAAGTCCAGGTTTTGAATAGATTAAACATGGCATGCGAAACCACCAAAGGGGAGATAACCCTACCAGTGAGTAGCATCTGGACCATCCAGGAAACAATGTTCTATGTGATCGAAGGGGACATGAGATATAACGCCCTATTTAGAAGACCATGGGTTCACAACATGAGGGCGGTACCTTCGACCTTACACCAGGCATTAAAGTTCCCTACACCGGGAGGAATAAAGATGGTATACAGAGAACAACCAGCTACAAAGGAGATGTTCACAGTCGATGAAGTACTCTTGGTGCCCACCGTCTCGACATTATGGAACACGGGGCCGACCAGAATGGCCGAAGTTAAATAGCAACCACCGACGCCGGTCCTGGCCAGACCAGAGGAACGAGGAGTCGACGAGGGGGATGATTATAGAGTTCCAAGATTATTCATAGCTCCTGATGATATCGACACCACCAAATCGACGGTTGAAGAGTTGGAGCAAGTTACATTGATTGAACACCTGTCGGATCGAAAGGTATACATGGGCACGTGGTTAACACCGAGCTTAGGAAAAAGCTCATTAATTTTCTTAAAGCTAATGTAGCTTGTTTCGTTGGTCCCATCTTGACATGACATGTGTCCCGCCAGAGGTAACCACTCATAAGCTGAGTTTGGACCCGAAGTTCCACCCAGTTAAATAGAAGAGGAGACCTCAGTCCGAGGTCAAGCATGGATTCATCAAGGATGAGGTATCTAAACTCCTAAAATATGGTCCATTTGGGAAGTTAAGTACCCGGACTGGTTAGCTAACATAGTGGTAGTGCCTAAAAAGGGAAATTAGATAAGAATGTATGTAGATTACAAAGCCTTGAACAAGGCGTGCCCTAAGGATTCTTTGCCTTTGCCTAACATAGATCGTATGATCGACTCAACGGCCGGACACGAGATACTTAGCTTACTCGATGCTATTCCTTGTACAACCAAATTCGTGTGGACCCAGGTGATCAAGAAAAGACCTATTTTATCACTAAATTCGGCACCTATTGCTATAACGTGATGCCATTTGGATTAAAGAACGCCGGTGCCACCTATCAATTCCTAGTAAACATGATATTCAAAGAACAAATAGGAAAATCAATGGAAGCTTATATTGACGACATGTTAGTTAAGTCCCTGCGAGTAGAGGACCATTTGAAACATTTGCAGGAAATCTTCGACATATTGAAGAAATACAATATGAAGACAAACCTGGAGAAATGCGTGCTCAGGGTCGGATCGGGAAAATTCCTCGGGTACATGGTATCCAATCATAGAATGAAGATAAATCCCGACAAAATTCAAGCCATAGAAGACATCACCTTGGTGGACAACGTCAAGGTCGTTCAGAGGATGACCGGGAATATAGCCGCTCTGGGTCGGATCATATCGAGATCCTCGGACAAAAGCCATCGGTTCTTCTCACTGTTGAAAAAGATGAACAATATTTCTTAGACCCCAGAATGCCAACATGCTTTGGAAGAGCTCAAACAGTACCAATCAAGTCCGCCCTTACTGCACACTCCGAAGGCGGACGAACAATTGTACCTTTACTTGGTGGTTTTCGAGGTGGGGGTAAGTGGATTATTAGTTCGGAAAGAGGAAGGTATGCAATTTCCTATTTATTATGTCAGTAAAACTCTAGGGGAGGCCGAAACGAGGTATCCTAACTTGGAAAAATTGGCGCTCGCTTTGCTAAGCGCCTCCAGAAAGTTAAAACCATACTTTTAATGCCACCCCATATGTGTCGTAACCACTGAACCACTGAGGAACATCAAGCACAAACCCGAACTCTCGAGTCGGTCCGACAAATGGGCCGTCAAAATGAGCATGTACGATATTGAGTATCGACCCCGAACCGCCATAAAATCTCAAATTTTGGCAGACTTCGTGGTGACTTTACGCGGGCCTTAATACCCAAAGTCGAAAGGAAATTATTGCTAACCTCGGGGACTACCTCGGGAATTCGGACCCTTTTTATGGATGGCGCCTCGAACGCAAAGGGGTTCGGTCTCGACATCATACTGAAACAACTTACAGAGAATATAGTTAGGCAGTCTATTAGATTTGTGAAATTGACTAACAATGAAGCTGAGTATGAGGCCATGATTGCAGGTCTTGAATTGGCTAAAGGCCTTAGGGACGAGGTGATCGAAGCTAAGTGAAACTCCCTCCTCGTGGTAAATCAAGTCAATGGGAGGTTCGAAGTCAAAGAGGAATGAATGCGAAGGTATTTAGATAAATTACAGGTAATGCTACATCAATTCAAGGAATGGACCGTACAACATGTGCCCTGAGATCAGAATAGTGAGGCCGATGCTCTAGATAACTTGGGGTCATCGGTCGACGTCGATGAGTTCATCTCGGGAACAAAAGTACAACTCATGAAATCTGTGATAGAAGAAGCCCGCGCCGAAGCAAACTCAATGAGTTTAACTTGGGATTGGAGGAACAAGTAATAGACTACTTGAAGACCTGATAATTTCCCTCAGATCCTAAAGAGTTGAGAGCTCTGTGTACCAAGGCTGCCAGATCTAGCTTGGTCAAAGGGACATTGTTCAGGAGAACATTCGACGGCCCGTTAGCTAGAGGGTTGGGGCTGGGAGATACCGAATACGCCTTGAGAGAAGTTCACGAGGGCATTTGCGGGAACCATTTGGCGGCAGAATCTTTGGCCCAAATATTAATCAGGGCCGGCTATTACTGGACCAAAATGGACAAGGATGCAAAGGACTTCGTACAAAAATGCAACGACTGCCAGAGACACGCACCAATGATCCATCAACCCGGAGAGCTACTCCACTCAGTCTTGTTGTAACGACCCGATCGGTATTTTTGAGTATTTTAACCCCGATCCCCTATTTAATTACCCCTCTATGTTGTACTATGGATATGTGATTTTTCGAGGGTGTTTGGTTTTGGTTTCGGGCGAGTTTCGGAGTGGAATGGGACATATAGTCCCTAAGTTGAAGGTTTAAATTGAAAGTGTTTACCGTAGTTTGACTTTTGTTTAGATGACTCCGGAATGGAGTTTTGATGGTTCCAATAGCTCTGTATGGTGATTTTATACTTAGGAGCGTGTCCGGATGTGGATTTGGAGGACCGTAGGTAGTTTTGGCGTGAATTGGCGAAAATTAGAAAACTTAAGGTTTGGAAGATTGTAAAGTTTGACTGGGAGTTGGCTTTATTGATATCAGGGCCGGACCCCGATTTCGGAAGTTGGAATATGTCCGTAATATCATTTTTGACTTGTGTTCAAAATTTGAAGTCAATCGCAGTTGTTTTGGTATAAATCGTCATTGGTTTCAGAATTTAGAAGTTCATAGTTCATAGGCTTGAATTTGGGTTGCGATTCATAAAATCAATGTTAATTATATGATTTTTGGCCTCGAGTAGGACCATTATGTGTTTTAGAACTTGTTGGTATATTCGAATGGGGTCCCGGGGGCCCCTAGTGTGATTCAGATTGAATCCGGATCAATTTTTAGACTTGTGCAATTGCTGAAGTTTCTAGCATCTGGTGTCATCGCATCTGCGGAGGGATTGGCCGCAGGTGTGGACTCACAAATGCAAGTGGTGGAGCGCAGTAACGACAAGGACTGTGTAGGCCTGGGATCGCAGGTGCGAGGTGGTTTCCGCATCTGCGAGTCCTCAGGTGCGGAAAAGTGGTCGCAGATGTGGAAGAGGCAAGCTTGGTCGGTCATCGCAGAAGCGGAGAGTTTTCCGTAGGAGCGCACTCGCAGGTGCGCGTTTTTATCCGCAGAAGAGGAACTCCTAGACTTAAGCGGAATCCGCATCTATGATGGTTTATCCACGGGTGCGGCGTCACATGTGCGACCCTAGGCCTGCAGCAGCGAGGATCGCTGGGCAGAAAGGTCTTGTTTGAGGGTTTGATTTTAATAATCCATTTTTGGACTTAGAGAGCTCGGTATGAGGCGATTGTTAGGGAGATTTTCAAGTAAAACATTTGGGTAAGAATTCCTAACTTGATTTTGGTGAAATTACACGAATCGATTTATGTTTTTATCATTTAATTTGTGTTTTGAGTTGGAAATTTTGTGAAAATTTGTAAAACTCCTTAGGCTAAATTTTTGAGGATTTGAAAGGTGATTTGAGGCCGGATTTGAGTGATTCTTCTATGGTTGGACTCGTTATCGAATGAGTGCTCGGATTTCTTAATTTGGTCGGGTTCCGAGACACGGGCCTGACCTTTTGAGTTGACTTTTATATTTCTTTGTAAAGATCATAATTTTATTGTTCGAATCCTATAATTTATATTTAGAGTATGAAGTTGTTTTGGCTAGATTCGAGCCGTTCGGAGTTGGGTAATCGAGGGAAAGACCTACTAGTGGATTGAGTTAGCGTGATTTGAGGTAAGTGTCTTGCCTAACCTTGTGTGAGGGAATTACCCCTTATGATTGGTGTTTTTTGTGATAAATGTGATGTTTGGAAGATGTGTATGCAAGGTGACGAGCACGAGCTAAAAGTGGAAATTTCCGATTTTAGCTATGTAGATTCCTTTCATGCCTAAATTGAGTTACCTTAACATGTTATAGCCATAATTTCTAGTCTAGTTTCACATACTATACTTGTCTTATCTCTTACTTGTTAATTGCTCTACATGTTTAGTTGAAGATATTATTTCCTTTATTCCTTATTCATCATGTAGCCGTTAAATTCTTTACTTGAAGTTGTTATTCTTTGGATATATTATTGTTTAAAGAGGCATTGAGTTATAAAGGCGGTGATTTACATTGAGGCAAAGTGTTAAGTTGTGAAATACTATTCTATTGAGTTATTCACTTCCGATTATTATTGTTGAGACTCTTGTGTATATTGTGGTTGAGCCTTGGGCTCTTTATTGTGAAAACACTGTTATTGTTGATTCTTTGGCAAGTTGTGATGTTGGGCACTTGAGATGCGACTTCTGATATGTTGTGATATTGATACGCATTCGGTGGTATAAGATTTTGGGGTTGAAACATATGCGGTGAGATAAAGTGGGCTTGGTACACGTGGCTAGTAGGAGAACTACTAGAAGTCATGCGGTGTGATAAGGTGGGCTAAAACGCGGGATGCTATTTCGGAAAAATAATTTTCAAGACTAAATTCAAGGCTCCCGCGGTGATATAAGGAAAGATTGTGAATTATTCTTATGATTTGAGACTACGAGGCGGTACCTCGATAGTGACTCTTGTTGGTACTCTCTATTACTTCACTCATGTTTGGTTGTTTTGTTTCCTTGACTAAACATTTCTTGTTTTCTTTCGTGGTGCATTATTTGCCTTGATTCTGTGTAGTTAATTTGGCATATTCTTTACTTGTTTCATTTCCATTGTCATTATTATTGTATTGTTAAATTTTTCATCTTGTTTCTTATTAATTTCAGTAGGGCCTTGACCTGACCTCGTCATTACTCTACCGAGGTCAGGCTTGGCACTTACTGGGTACCATTGTGGTGTACTCATGCTACGCTTTTGTACATCTTTTTGTGCAGATCTAGGTACCTTCCACCAGTTCAGGCATCAGTGACCTGAGTTCATATGCAGAGACTTCAAGGTACACCTGCCAGCGTCCGCAGGCCATAGAGTCACCCTCTATCTACTCTTATATTTTTTCTTTCTTCTACTAGTACCGTTGTATAGGGATGACTTTGATACTATTGTAGAGCTTATGACTCGATATCACCAGGTTTTGGGAAAAATGTATATGTTGAGCAGTGAAGTTTATTCTATATAGATGTTGAGTATTTAAGAGTTTATTTCATATTTCAGCTATTTCTGCATGTTTGTTGGGCTTACCTAGTATTAGAGACTAGGTTCCATCACGACATCCTACGGAGGAAAATTGGGGTCGTGACACTTGTCCCCGTGGCCATTTCATAAATGGGGAATGGACATCGTCGTCCCCTGACGTGGGCACCCGATAAGGCTTAATTCATACTATTCATGATCGATTATTTTTCTAAATTGGTCGAAGCTCAAGTGTTCGAGAATGTCGGGGAAAGAAAAGTCATTGACTTCATTTGGGACCACATAACATATCGATTCGGGATACCGGCCGAGATCGTTTGTGATAATGGAAAACTATTCATAGGAAGCAAGGTAAATAAATTTTTCGAAGATCACAAGATTAAGAAGATACTATCAACACCTTACCACCCTAGTGGGAACGGCAGGGGGAATCAACAAACAAGACCATACTTCAAAACCTGAATAGAAATCCTAACCCAGGTCCTATGGGCATATCGTACGACATCAAAGTCTAGCACCGGGGCCACTCCATTTTTGTTGGTCTACGGGGCCGAAGCCTTAATGCCAGTCGAAGTGGGAGAACCGAGCCTCAAGTTCCAATATGCGATAGAAGAGTCAAATGGTGAGGCCATGATCACAAGCCTGGAATTATTGGATGAAAGGCATGAGACCGCCCTAGTCCGGTTGGCCACCCAGAAACCGCGAATAGAAAGATACAACAATCAAAGAGTCAACCTCCGACACTTCAAGATCGGGGACTTGGTGTTGAGGAAAGTAACATTACACACCCAGAACCCGAACGAGGGGTAGCTGGCACCAAATTGGGAAGGCCATAGCGAGTAGTCGGAATTACTGGCAAATGCTCACACAAACTCGAAGCAGGAAACGGTGCGCAACTACCGAACAACTGGAATGTGACTCACTTAATGTGGTATTGCTGCTATGGTACGATCTCAATTACTCTTTAATAATATTATGAATCAGACTAACACTTGCAAGCAATGACCAAGGATGGATGTGGCTATTAGGTCAGAAAGCACGCGTTGCACTCTTTTTCCCTTGAACCGATTTTGTCCCAAAATGGGTTTTTCGACAAGGTTTTTAACGAGGCAATAGTAAAATGTGCTAACTTAGATTCGAAGAACAGTCTCAAGCTGGAGTTAATGGGCGGTCACTTCACATCAACAGTATCCGAGCCCTATCAAGCTCGACCTTGAATATTAGGGGCCATTACCCTCGGATTAAGGTTTTTAGGAAGGGGAAATTAAGCGGGGAAAAAAAGAAAACCTTGTACTTTAGATGCTAATATCGGTGGTTAGGATTCATTGTAAGGGTCAAACGGTCATGTGAACCATGCCCACATACTCCACTTCAGCCATGATACAAGCTTTTACACGCTTTCGATCATGTACTTTACACTTTGAAATGAATGAAGGTTCCGCCTTGCTATTACACATTTTCTTGCCTCGAGCTAGCCCTACTCGGGGACTATCGAGCCCAAGGGCTACCCCTACTCAGGGACAGTCGTTCGAAAAAAGTTCGAATAACCCGGGCTACCAAATCCCGGAGGCACCAAACCTATTAGGCGATGCCCAAATACAAAAGGCTACGGCCACCCTAAAAATGGCTCGAAGACGTCCGAAGCTCGTAATCAGAATGTAAGGCCTTTATCAAAACTCGAAGCCCAGCAAAAAGGTTACCCTCGGCAAACGTATCATCTAAAATCACTTAAGCATCTTAAAAATGGTCACACCGAGGTTTCAAAACTTCAAACAAAGTTGTATCGAAGTCAGGTTCCGTTCGGACCCCCGAAACATGAGTGACTTATAACTACATTTGATTCTATGCTAAGGCATAAAAAATATTACATGAATAGAAATTATAAAAAGATGCTGGAAAGGTAAAGACACGATATTGCCGAAAAGAGGAAATTTCATATATATATTCCGAAATATATTTACAAAGGCTCGACATAACGGCCTCAAAACAAAAGAAAACAATACATGAGACAAAAACTAAAAATCCACTAGGGCATCTACGCTTGGTCTTCACCGGGTCCGACTCGTCGCCAGAACCATATGAGCCCTCAAAATCTTCAGGCTCAAAACGCTCCTTCGCTTCGACTTCGAGATTCTTTGCTTCCTCGATCTCGGCCGATAAGTCGAAGCCTCGAGCGTGTATCTCCTTGAGGGTCTCCCTTCAGGACATCCGCTTCATGTATTCAGCCTTTGTCTTTAGGCAGACCTCGGCTGCCTCCACATTGGCCTTGTATTAGGCAATCATTTCTTCGGCATCAACGGTAGTTATGTCCAACATGGACTTCATTGCCTCATATTCCTTACCGAGGGCATCCCGTTCTGTGATAACCGAGCTCAGTTATGCTCGAACATCGTCATTCAACTAAGACCATTTGTCAGCTTTGTCTTTCCCCACCTGGAATTGGTTCTCCACCGATGCCAGCTCTACTTTCGTAGCCTCCTTCTCCAAGGCCAGTCGGTCCATCATGCCTTTCAACATTTCGGTCTGGGCCATGACCTCGTCCATCTCAACCCGCTGCTGGTCGATTGGATCTTTCTTCCGTTGGAACTGTGAAGTTGTGTTGTTAGTCCTCATGACAAGCTACACATTTTCTTGCCTCTTAAAATCTGGATCCTAAGAGCCTACGGGCTAGCGCTACTCGGGGACTATCGAGCCCAAGGGCTACCCCTACTCAGGGATAGTTGTCCGAAAAAAGTTCGAACAACCCGGGATACCAAATCTTGGAGGCACCAAACCTATCAGGCGATGCCCAAATACATAAGCAACGGCCACCCTAAAAATGGCTCGGAGACGTCTGAAGCTCGTAATCAGAAAGTAAGTCTTCTATCAAAACTCGAAGCTCAGTAAAAAGGTTACCCCCGACAAAAGCGTCATCTAAAATCACTTAAGCATCTTGAAACAGGTCACACTGAGGTCTCAAAACTTCAAACGAAGTTGTATCGCAGTCAGGTTCCATTCGGACCCCCGAAAAATGAATGACCTATAACTACATTTGATTCTATGCTAAGGCAGAAAAAACATTACATGAATAGAAATTATAAAAACATGCTAAAAAAGTAAAGACACGATACTGCCAAAATGGGGAAATTTCATATATATATTCCGAAATATATTTACAAAGGCCCGACATAATGGCCTCAAAACAAAATAAAAAAAGGTACATGAGACAAAAACTAAAACAACACTAAGGCATCTACGCTTGGTCTTCACCGGGGCCCGACTCGTCGCCAGAACCATCAGAGCCTTCGGATTCCTCGGAACCCTTGGAGCCCTCAGAACTTTCAGGCTCGAAAAGCTCCTTCGTTTCGGCTTCGAGATTCATTGCTTCCTCGATCTCGGCCGATAAGTCAAAGCCTCGGGCGTGTATCTCCTTGAGGGTCTCCCTTCGGGACTGCCACTTCATGTATTCAGCCTTTGTCTTTAGGCAGACCTTGGCTGCCTCCCTACCGAGGGCATCCCGCTTTGCGACAACCGAGCTCAGTTATGCTCAAAGATCGTCATTCAACTGAGACCATTTGTCAGCTTTGTCTTTCCCCACCTGGAGTTGGTTCTCCACCGATGCCAGCTCCGCCTTCGCAGCCTCCTTCTCCGAGGCCAGTCGGTCCATCCTACCTTTCCACATTTCAGCCTGGGCCTTGACCTCGTCCATCCCGACCCGTATCTGGTCGATTAGATCTATCTTCTGTTGGACCTGCAAAGTTGTGTTGTTAGTCCTCGCGACTAGCTGATCGTTCTTATCTTCAAAGACCTTTACCTTTTTAACCAAGTCAGCATATTCCCGTTTCAGGGTCGAGGCTTCCTTTCGATGTTTTTCCAGCTCATCTTGGAGAATCGGAAGGTCCTTAAGGGCCTCGTCCTGTTGCTCACTCAGAAGCCTGTACATATCCATTTTCCGGACCTGCTCCTTGAACTCGGACTCGAGCTGGCTTGTTTCCAAGCGGTACCAAAGGAAACTCTTGTGGTGAAGCACTGAAGCCTATAAAGCAATGGAATTGAGTAAGAGGCATCAAATGAAAATTTAAATGATTCATAAGGGGAGTTTGAAGGTGTTATAACCTTACCCGGTTCAGCGCCTGTTGTGCCTCGTTAAAGAGACTCGACGTGCCTACCTCATTCATCTTCGTCTGGTCATCCGCAGTCACCAGGCATAAGATGTTGTTGGCTACTCCTACCGGAGCAGATAGGACCCGAGCATCCTCCGGGACTTTTAGGATAATTGTCCTTTTGCACTCGGGGTCCATATTTGGCACCGAGAATTGCTTCACCAATCTTGGGCTTGTGCTCGGCCCGTCAGCTCCCAAAGGCATGTCCTTCTTCGGTATCTCCAGGTGGCCCAGCCCGAAGAAATCTTCTAATGTAGACATGTCCATGCCATCGAAGAAGGATTGGAGAGGATCCTCTGCACTCTAAGCTCCTTCACTTGATTTTTCCTTGCCTGCTTGGGCCTCTTCGAGCATGGACTCAGTATAGGAGGGCGTCTCGACAATGTCTATAACACTAATCGCCTACTTCACAATAGGAATGGCTTCTCAGGAGGTCACAATCCTCGTCTCCATCTCGGCCTCACGAGTCAGAATGGGATCGGCCTCATGGCCCCTTCCCTCGGTCGCCGCCTGTTCCCCGATAGGGGTTGGTCCATAAGCGACAAAAATGTCATTTTTTTCAGGCTCATCCCTGAGCCGGTAGAGCAAGTCAGAGTCCGATACCTGTGACTCAGTATTCTTCTTGGGCTTGCGAGCCTGGGTGGCCCCCCTATTTTCTATCTTCATCTCGGGCTCCTCTGAGATCGAGGATTTTCTTTTCCTCTTCTTCTCCTTCGGAGCAACCCGAGGTTGTCCTGAGACGGAGGGTTCGTTGGGTAAGGACGTGTCATCATCACCATCCAACAGCCTAAGGTTGGTGGTCTTAGGCAAACCTACAAGGGAAAAGAGAAGATCAACATCATGAAAGCTTGGGACATAGTAATAACTATCCAGGAGAAAGCCTTATCATGAGAACGGGCCTCCCATCTGCCCTTCGAAAGTTTGCGCCACGTGCTCTCGTAGTATGACATCTGCTGGCAGATCCTTTTGATCCAATCCTTATACCGAGGGACTGCATTAGGAACCCAAGCAACAACTGCACCACCACAAATATTTCCGATGTGAGAAGAACTAAAGGGAAATTAACACCTAGGGAAAGGCTATACTTATGAGATGCATTCCATTTCTCGGGGAATGGTAGGAACTCGGGAGGGACCATGTCTTCGGTTTTTACCTGAATAAAATGCCCCTGCCAGCCTCGGTCTCGATCCTCGTCGATGCTAAAAAATGGGGCCTTGCTGGCTCGGCGAGCGAGCTTGATTAGTCCTCCTCAAAAAATTTGGGGACTATACAGATGGAGTAGGTGGTCGAGGGTGAACCGAGAAGATTCGATATTTTTCACAAAATGGCGTAAGAGGATCACGATCCTCTAGAATGACGGGTGGATTTGACCGAGGCACACTTTGTATCTCTTGCAAAAGGCCAGGATCACCAGGTCAACCGGGCCCAACGTAAAGGGGTAAGTGTAAACACTTATATACCCCTCCACATGGGTGGTAATGTGGTCCTCAAGCCTGGGGATGTATAAGATCCCGATCGGGCCTTGTAAATATTCATATATATAATGATCTCTTTCCTTTCCGACTTGTCTTTATTTCTTTTATGCCTTGTGAAAGTTTTGTTGAGAAGTTCCAGGCTTTAGGCATTTTGATCAAAATCGGACTAGTGTAATTTTTATAATCGAGTGAGTACTTTCTTGAACTCGGAATAGGGTAACCCTTAGGTTTTAATTGAGTGAGGATGATTTCTTCGAACTCTAAAATAAATTGACCTTTTAGGCTCTTAAATTAGGCCGATACGACCATAGCAAAAAGAATGGCTTTCTCCCCCTTTTCGGCTTGATAAGTTTATCGTTTAATCATATAAATAATGTTGTGCCATAAAATAAAATAAAGGATTTGTTTGAGAGTTCGAACGGTTCCGTATCCATTAGGAATTTCAAAGGTCGATATTATCGAGACACTTTGTTTTGTAGTACCTTAGCATAAAATAAAGAATTTGTTCGAGAGTTTGAACGCCTTTGTATCCATTAGGGTTTTTGAGGGTTGATATTATCGAGACCCTTAGAAATTTAGCCGAGGGTAGAATGGCTTAACCGGTTTATGAAAATATTTGAAGGCCTATTTAATAACGGAAATCAGACGTCTCCGAACCGTGTTGATTTGGCCGTAGCCTTTAACTTGGGATTCACCTTTTGGACTTGTTCTCCTATTATACTTCGAACTTGTTCGAAGTATCAGTCCCCGAGTGGGGTGGCCATGGCCTATAAAATTGAGGATTGCCTTTTTAAGGTCTTACAATCTCGAGGTTTAGTAATTCGATTGTATCGATGTTTTGGACGGTAATCCCCGAGTATCGGATAAATTGTTTGAACTTTAGTTGTGATCGGCCCTTAAGCCAGTTTCCACCATAGATCATAAGTATGATATTGCAAAGTATAAATTTTAAAACATGGGGCATCTGGTAAGGAAAGATACTTCTTCTAATAAATTATACATGCGTACATGTTTTGCCATTAGGGATCGAGTAATCTTTGCGGACACGGTTCATTTGACCGTTTGGTCCTCTACAAAATTTTACCTATCGAGACCTTGTCGACACGAAGTATATTTCTTGTAACTATTCGAGGGTGATGCCCCCCAGTATTCAAGGTTTATTGTAAAGGAGCCTCGGATACTGTTGAATTGCTCTAAGTTAGGACAAGCAATGGTTGCCTCGTTAAAAACCTCGCCGGAAAAACCTATTTGGGATAAAAACCGGTCTAAGGGAAAAAGAGTGCAACGCGTGCTTTCAGACCTAAGGACTGCGTTTGAAGGATCCCTTGATGTCTTCGATTACACACCTAAACCCGGTTAGTATAAAATATAAATGAAAATGGAGAAGGTTATACCTTAGCAGTAATATCGTTTGAGGAGTGACACGTTCTAGTTATTTGACAGTTGTGCTCCGTTCATCGTGCCGAGTTTGTAAGATCCCTTTCCGACGATATCGAGGATCTGATACGGTCCCTCCCAATTTGGGCCGAGTTTTCCTTCGTTTGGGTCTCGAGTATTGAGGGTGAATTTTCTCAATACTAAGTCCCCTGTTCTAAAATGTCGAAAATTAGCTCTTCGGTTGTAGTACCTTTTGATCCGTTGCTTCTGTGCGGACATTCAAACGAGGGCACTTTCCCGTTTATCATCTAGTAATTCAAGACTTGTATTCATATCCTCGTGATTCGACGCTTTCGTTGCATATCGAAACCTGACGCTAGGTTCCCCCACTTTGACCGGGATTAGAGCTTTGATGCCATATACTAAAGAGAAAGGTGTTGACCCCGTACTGGATTTTGACGTTGTTCGATACGCCCAAAGGACCTCAGGCAACATTTCTCTCCATTTTCCCTTTGCATCGTTCAACCTTTTCTTTAAATTTTGAATGATGGTTTTGTTCGTTGACTCTGCCTGTCCGTTCCCGCTGGGGTGATATGGCGTTGACAAGATCCTTTTGAGTTTGTAGTCTTCAAGAAACTTTGTTACTTTGCTGGAATTGTTTTCCATTGTCGTATACGATCTCGGCAGGCATCCTGAATCGACATATAATGTGGTCCCAGATGAAGTCGATAACTTCTTTTTCCCTGACTTTTTCAAAGGCTTATGTTTCAACCCATTTAGAGAAATAGTCAGTAATAAATAAAATGAATTTAGCTTTACCTGGGGCCGATATTAGAGGGCCGACGATATCCATTCCCCATTTCATGAATGGCCATGGGGATAGGACCGAATGTAGTTGCTCCGCCGGTTGGTGGATCATCGGCGTATATCTTTGACACTTGTCGCACTTTCGAATGAATTCCTTCGTATCGTTTTCCATATTATCCCAGTAATATCCTACTCTGATGACTTTGTGAACCAATGATTCGGCACCAGAATGATTTCCGCAAGTTCCCTCGTGAATTTCTCGTAAGACGTAGTCGGTGTCTCCGGGACCCAAACATATCGCCAATGGTCCATCGAACATCCTTCTATATAGTGTTCCATCTTCGGCAAATGTGAATCGTGCGGCCTTCGTATGTAGAGTCCTTGATTCCTTAGGATCCGACGAAAGCTTTCCGTTCTTTAGGTACTCGATATATTTATTCCTCCAATCCCAGGTCAGACTTTTGGAGTTTATTTCGGCATGGCCTTCTTCGATCACTGATCTCGAAAGTTACACAATAGACCCCGCGCTAATTTCGTCATCTTCAACTGATGACCCCAAATTTGTAAGGGCATCGGCTTCGCTGTTTTGCTCTCGAGGTACATGCCGTAGGGTCCATTCTTGAAACCGATATAATGTCACCTGTAATATATCTAGGTATCTCTGCATTCAATCATCCCTAACCTCGAAGGTTCCGTTGACTTGGTTTACTACAAGTAAGGAGTCACATTTGGCTTCGATGACCCTTGCTCCCAAAATCTTAGCTAGCTCGAGACCTGCAATCATGGCCTCATACTCGGCCTCATTGTTACTTAACTTAGAAGTTTTGATAGACTGTCTAATTGTATTACCCGTATGCGGTTTCAAAACGATGCCTAGCCCAGACCCCTTCACGTTGGAAATGCCGTCTGTGAATAGGGTCCACACCCCCGATGCTGTACCCGATTTTAATAATAGTTCTTTTTCGACCTCAAGTAAGAGGGCTGGCGTAAAGTCGGCCACGAAGTCTGCTAAGATTTGAGACTTGATGGCCGTTCGGGGATGATAATCGATATCGTACCCACTGATTTTGACGGCCCATTTGGCCAATTGGCCCTAGATTTCGGGCTTATGCAAAATATTGCGAAGAGTATAAGTGGTCACTACACAAATTGGGTGACACTGAAAATATGGTTGTAATTTCCTAGAGGCGCTTATTAGGGCAAGTGCCAACTTTTCTAAGTGTGGGTACCATGTCTCGGCCTCACCTAGAGTTCGACTAACATAGTAAATAGGAAATTGCGTACCTTGCTCTTCTCGAACTAGGACTCCACTTACCGCAATTTTCAAGACTGCTAAGTACAAGCAAAGTTGCTCGTCTGCTTTTGGAGTAGAAGCAACGGCGGGCTCGAGAGGTACTGCTCTAACTCTTCCAATGCTTGTTGGCATTCTGGGGTCCATGCAAAATTGTTCTTCTTTTTGAGCAGTGAGAAGAACTTGTGACTTCTATCTGAAGACTTTGAGATGAATCAGCCTAGGGCGGCTATGCGCCCTGTTAATCGTTGTACGACCTTAACATTATCCACGACTGTGATGTCTTCGATCGCATTAATTTGATACCATAAAGCTGAGGAACTTTCCCGAGCCGACCCCGAATGCACACTCCTCCGAGTTGAGTTTCATGTTGTATTTCCTTAGTATATATCGAAGGTCTCCTAGAAATGTGTCAAATGGTCCTCTGCTCGCAGGGACTTAACTAGCATATCGTCAATATAAACTTTCATTGACTTACCTATTTGTTCTTCGAACATTCGATTTACTAGGCGTTGATAAGTGGCACCAATATTTTTTAGTCCAAACATCATTACATTATAACAATAGGTGCCGTACTTAGTGATGAACGAAATCTTTTCCAGATCCTCCGGGTTCATTTTTATTTGATTGTACTCGGAGTAGGCATCGAGAAAACTAAGGATCTCGTGTCTGGCCGTGTCATCGATCATGCGATCGATATTCGGCAGAGGAAAAGAGTCTTTAGGACATGCTTTGTTTAAATCCTTATAATCTACACATCCTAAGTTTATTTCCCCTTTTAGGGACTACGACTACGTTTGCTAACCATTAAGGATATTTTACCTCCCGAATGGGTCCTATTTTGATAAGTTTGGTTACCTTGTCCTTGATGAATGCACGTTTTACCTCATACTGGGGTCTTCTCTTTTATTTTACTGGGCGGAACTTTGGGTCCAAGCTCAGTCGATGTGTAGCGATTTCCGGCGAGATTCCTGTCATATCTAAATGGGACCAAGTAAGACAATCCATATTATTGATAAGAAACTTAACGAGTTTTTCCCTGAGCTCGAGGGTTAACCCCGTTCCCAAGTATACATTTTGATCGGGTAGATGCCCGATCAGTACAACCTGCTCCGGCTCTTCGACCATCGATTTAGTGGTGTCGAAATCTTCGAGGATTATGAACGATCGATGGAGTCGAGGCTGGTAGTCGTGGTTGGTATTTGGCTTCCTATTTTCCTTTGGATTCCGATCTTTTTGTTGATGAAAGTGCCGATACCGGTATCACTTTGATGACCGCAAACATCTCTTTGGAAGCGTGCTGTTCCCCGTATACCGTTTTTACTCCATCTGGTGTTGGGAACTTTAGCATTTGGTGAAGTGTTGAAGGAACTGCCCTCGTATTGTGAATCCAGGGTCTTCCGAACAGGGCGTTGTATCTCATGTCGCCTTCGATCTCGTGGAACTTGGTTTCTTGAATAGTTCCAGCTATATTTACTGGTAAAATGATTTCTCCTTTAGTCGTTTCGCTTGACATGTTGAAACCATTGAGAACTCGAGCTGCGGGCACGATCTGGTTTTGTAGGCCGAGCTACTGCACAACCCTCGATCGAATAATATTGGCCGAGCTTCCTGGATCAATTAAAACACGTTTAACCTGAATTGTATTCACAAGGATAGAGATTACCAATGCATCATTGTGGGGTTGTGAGATTCCTTCTGCTTCCTCATTGTTGAATGATATAGTTCCTTCTGGTGTATAGTCCCGAGCTCCTTTTTCCCTAGTGATCGATACCTTAGTGCGTTTGAAAGCAGGCTCTTGTGGGATATCAATCCCACCAACGATCATGTGAATCACATGCTGTGGTTTTTCCTGCTAGTTTTTTCTGTCTGCATCCCTGTCTCTAAAATGATTTGTATCTCCGTCGCTCAAGAACTCTCGAAGGTGACCCTCATTGAATAGACGAGCCACCTCCTCCCTTAGTTGTCTGCAGCCTTCGATTCTGTGACCATGCGTACCATGATATTTACATATTGGATTGGGGTACCTTTGGGATGGATCGGTCTGTAGGGTCCTGGGCCATTTAATTCTTCCAATAGCTGACAAAATACCTGACGCATCGGTGCTGAAGTTGTATTCTGATAATCGTGGTGCCTATGTGGGATTGACACATTTATCGAAACCGTTTTTGCTCATGAGTCCTCGAGAGCTCTATCCTCGATCGTTCCTTCGATTATTTTGGATGAGATTGCATCCCGGGCCCTTGTTTCTATGATCTGCATTGTAAGGCTGATATCGGTATCTGTTCGACCGAGGTTCTCTGTCGATATCTCTCTGAGTTCTTCCAACGGGCCTGATCGGATAAGCGTAATCGGAAGGAGTCCCTAATTGATCATCCTTGACCCTGATCTTCGACTGGTATCGATAATGTACATCGGCCCAAGTTACCGCTGGGTATTCAATTAAATTCTGCTTTGCTGTCGTGAGGCCACCGAACTTCGATCGTTCAAACCTTGAGTAAATTCTTGAACAGCCCAATAGTCTGTGACTGGTGGTAGTTCCATACGTTCCATATGAAATCGAGATACGAACTCCCTTAGCATTTCGTTATCTTTCTGTTTTACCTTGAAGAGGCCCGACTTCCTAGTCGCAACCTTTATTGCTTCGGCGTGTGCCTTTACGAAAGAGTCTGCAAGCATGGCGAAGGAATCGATGGAATTAGGCAGCATATTGTGATACCATATAATTGCCCCCTTCGATAGAGTTTCTCCAACTTCTTTAGCAGAACCGATTCGATCTCATCATCTTCTAAATCATTTCCTTTTATCGCACATGTATAGGAGGTGACATGCTCATTTGGATCGGTGGTCCCATTGTACTTGGGGATTTTCGGCATGGGGAATTTCTTCGGAATGGGCTTCAGAGCCGCACTCGGGGGGGAGGGGGAGGGGGGGACGACGACTTCTACACGACCTTCTTCGAGTCCATACCTTTTAAAATTGGCAGTGCCCACGTATTTGATCAACCTGGGAGTTATATGTCTCTACTTTCTTGTCATTTGCATTGATTTTCTTTTCTCCCATTTCAATTCTTTTAGTGATCTCCTCGAACATTTTCATAATGACGGGATCAGTCCCTGATTTATTAGCATTCGACCTTTCCGGCACTGGCTCGGTCCTGTGGACTACTTCTGGTTCTACCCCACTCGGCACTCGATGTTGATTTTGTAATTGTGCTATAGCGTCTTGTTGAGCCTGTAACATTTCAAATATCAATTGGAGGCTGACTCCCCCATCTCTTCTGCCCTACATACTTCGACTACCAGATCGACCTTCCCTGTGTACGCTACCTTCGGGATCAACACCCAAATTTGTATTTAGGGCGATGTGAGCTGACGTCGATGGGTTTTGCAATTGGTACTCCCCTGAGATCAGCTTGAGGTACCTCGATTTCTGGGGCGACTATATTGTCGTTTTCCCTGTGAAATCCGAAACCGTTGTTATCATGTGTGGGTGTCGTCTGTGAGTTTGACATGCTTTTTCCTGAAAACAAAAACACTTACAAGAACAAGCGTAAAGTAGTGGGTTATCGGAATCAGTATTATACAATCAGTATTATCGTTAGCCCCATGGTGGGCACCAAACTGTTTACCTTCAAAATTGGATAACAATTAAACTTATAATGTGGATTTAAGTACACGTGATTTCACTTAATACCGATTGATAAATATGAAGATTAAAGGTAGAATTATACAATAAAGTAAATCAAACTAGTATTTGAGTAGAACTCAACCCTTGAGTTAGAGTATCCTCGAACTGATTGATGCAAGGACAATAAAAACACAATAAGCTGAAGAACAAAAGTATGAGTGAGGGAGAAAATTATATTGCTTTGTTATCAGTCGTGCCTACAAATGGTTAGAACTCCCCTTTATATAGTAGAGGAATTCTATATATGGTACAATTGTAAATACATAAGTAAATCCCATGATTAACTAAACAACCATTCTTGATGCGATCCTTTGTATATAGTGTAAATGATATTCAGCAATGTATATAACTTAAGCAAGTTTTAATGTAAGAAGTAAGAAGTAAATTCAAAATTCTAGTAGTATACGTCTATAGAATCAAAGTTAACTAGAATGCACGTATATCCTCTGCAAAAATAACCAAGCAATGCAACTAGGATATATCTATCCTAATTGCGAATTTATTCTGCGATGCCCGGATTCAAGAACTTAATATATTCAATCTTATATGCAATCTACAATTCCCACTTATCAGTTCAACTATAAATTCGTAAATAATATTCTACAGTTAGCTACAAAGTAAAATAGTTAAGTGCAAGATTGAATAAAGAAATTAATATGATATAATCAAGTAATATCGTCAACCGTCGAACAATAATATTCAATAACAACCAATAACCCTAGAAAAAGGGGGTTTTAGCCACTCACGTTATCACGACCCAAACTAACCCTTGTCGTGATGGCGCCTATCGTGGAACTAGGCAAGCCGACTCATTTGCAAAACAAACCGATATTTTCATTGCTATTTAATATAAAAACCTTTGTAAAAGAGTTCAAATAAAACAAAAGTGCGAAAAGGAAAAACCCGACATCGGGGTGTCACTAGTCATGAGCATCTACTACCATTTGTCTGACAATATCAAGACTAACATTGTCTGAAAAATAGCTAAATACAACTAAAGGAAGATAATAGCGAGAAGAGCAGGGGCTGTGATCGCCAAGCAGCTACCTTGCTATCCCCGAAACAATTTACAACCAGAATAATCAACAACCGCTACCATGCCCAGCTATACCTGGATCTGCACACAAGGTGCAGGGAATAACGTGAGTATGCCAACTCAGTAAATAACAACAATAAATAAAGACTGAGCAGTAGTGACGAGCAATAAAGCATATCAAGTTCATATCACAAAAATTCAGTAAAGTACAACATGCTTTAAAAATCAATGTTTGAATCAAATCATCTCGTGTAAACCCGGTTCCAGTGAAAATTATTTAAAGATATTTTTCAACAGCTTTTCAAACAAAGACTCAATGCAAAAGTGAGCAAAAATGATGAAATCATAAACAGCCCCTCGGGAAAACATCACTCATATACAGCCCCTCGGGCAAACCTCATAGTCACTCATGCCTCTCGGGCATACCTCACAGTCACTCCTGCCACTCGGGCATACCTCACAATCACTCATGCCACTCGAGCATACCTCACAATCACTCATGCCTCCCAGTCACTCAGCACTCGGCACTCGCACTCGGTAGGTACCTGCGCTCACTAGGGGTGTGTACAGACTCCGGAGGGGCTCCTTCATCCCAAGCGCTATATAAAGCCAAATCATGGCATAAATCACTCAAGCAATCGTCCTATATCGAACATGCTACGGCGTGCAACCCGATCCCATAAATATCCTCACAAATCAGGCCCTCGGCCTCACTCAGTCATAAACCTCTCAAGCCACTCGGGCATTTCAGTAAAAACATGGCGTTCAACCCAAAACAACATTTATATGCATCCAAATAGAGTAATAAAACTGAGTTATGCAGTAAACAAGTATAACCATGACTGAGTATAGATTTTCAATCGAAAACAGTGAGAGGATAGTAAGAAAAGGTCTCTAAGGGTCCAAACAGCACTGGCACAAGGCCCAAAACATGGCATTCAACCCAATTTACAAAAACTCTTTCTAAAACATATATGTATCATATAGTTTCAACAAAATATGCAACTTTACAATTGCTACGGGACGGACCAAGTCTCAAATCCCCAACGGTGCACGCCCACACGCCCATCACCTAGCATGTGCGTCACCTCAAAATAGTAGAATGATACGAAATCCGGAGTTTCATACCCTCAGGACTAGATTTACAATCGTTACTTATCTCAAACCGGTCAAATCTCTACCCCGCAATGCTCTTGCTTCTCGACTCGTCCTCCAAATGCTCCGAATCTATTCACAATCAGTACAATACTATCAATATATGCTAATGGAATGAATTGCACAAGAAAAACTACAAATTAGCCCAAAACGCGAAATTGGCTCAACCCATCCCCCGGGCCCACGTCTCAAAATCCAACAAAATTTACAAAACTAGGAAGCTCATACACTCGCGAGTCCAACAACAACAACAACAACAACAACCAAGTAGAATCCCATTAATGGGGTCTGGGGAGGGTAGCGTGTACACAGACCTTACCCCTACCCCGAAGGAGTAGAGAGGCTGTTTCCGAAAGACCCTCGGC